>BLSH010087902.1:41379-68731 GCA_018402905.1 Glandirana rugosa
GACTAAAGGATACAGGGTACTATCAACCTGTTTACAAATAGTTTGACTATTGTTTTCTATGGGGTCGTACAGTATAAGGACAATACACAGACGCAATGGTACATGAACATACTTTTTCATAGGACAAGAGAAACATAATTCACTTATCATATCTATCACATGGGGGTGTGATAGTGAGGATGATACACTTTTTTTTATTTTATTTGTCGACGTTCGTGGATTATCACAAGGGTGTATGTCAGGACGAGTGGTAATAACCGTGGGTACTTCAAATACATGAATAACACCTTATAGATGACTTCCTTTACATAGTTTAATTGGTTGTATAATGATGTCTATCGAACACAAACTGTTTTTTGACATTACAAGCTATCTGTAGTAATATGTTGGTTAATTTGATACATTTCCTTCAGTAGATATTCCACAATAAGTACATAAACTTCATGGGTGCCAATAATGGTGAGCAGGACTGTATGTGGGAACACTATTAGGTGCTTGCAGCTGTTTATTTTATTTTTTTTCACATAGTAGGAGTGATAGTGTGGGGGTACACTATCTATACTATTCACTTAATACAAAGAGAACAGGATACTTTTTCATACAAGTACATGGTAACGCAGACACATAACAGGAATATGACATGCTGGGGTATCTTTTGTTATCAGTTTGATAAACATTTGTCCAACTATCATGGGACATAGGAAATCAGTAGCATTTTCATTTCATTTTATCAGTCCTAAAAATGTATTGTCTTTTAAAAACTCTTAAAACTGTAAGTGAAAAATAATTATTAAAAAAGTGAAGAATTGCTACAATGGCTTGAGGTGGAATGGAATAGAAAGCAGAGCCTGGCAACAAAAGGGTTAAGAATGGTGGCACCCATAAGACAATTAGAAAACCATATATAATAGATTTGTATTTTTTATTTATTTATGTGTTTTGTAATGGCGCAGTACAAAGTATAAAACAGCGACACACTAGGATGTCCTATGGTAGGCATTGCATGGGACGGGTTTCCTTTCTTCAGTATAAGTTCTGATTAACAGGAGTTCTGTCTGACAAACTGATGGAAAAAAAAAAAAAAGCTGTCAAGGGACCCCTAATTGCAATCTGTGTAATTCATGCAAGCCAACAATTAATTTTCCATCGAGAATAATGGATTTCCTTAAGATATCCAGTTCAGTGATTCTCAATGTGTCGGGGCCGATCTTTAAACGGCTGCTGCAACACTTCTGCGGGATTTTAATACATTACAAGAAACGCCACGGGCTGTGTACTCATTGGGAATGCATCGAAGGGGTCATAAAACCGTCTTTGTCATTCAGGCAAAGTAGATTAAAAGTGCATGAGCCGCTCTCTCTCCTCCTCTTCAGAGCTGCTTTACTTTTATGTATACACCCCTGATTTATGGTTATTATTTCCTCTGCCATTGAGTATTTTGTAACCCTCTGCGGAGATACTAGCTAGTCCCAAGAGTTCCTTAACTTTGTAAAAGGATGGGAGGTAGAGCTGCTAGCGGTACCCAGACAATGTGGCAAAGGTTTACCTTAAAGGACGGGTTCACTTAAGGATTAAAGTGTCCTGTCCCCTCCAGAGTTTTCTATTTTAAGCTAAACCCCTACCCATTTAGGTACTTCCTTCACTTTTCTTGCAATGGTGGCAGCTGGCCAGTGTTTACAGCCTGAGTGCAGAGACCTTATCTTAGCTCTTGCCTGAACAGTAACTACAGACATCTGTATTGTTGAAGTAGGGCCTTAAGTCAATGGGAATGGGGCAGGCAAGATTTCTGCAGGACCTTGCTTTGTTTGGCACAAGGTAAGCAAGCATCAGGGTAGGGAGTTTTGGTTAGAATAGATTAGGGGGGTAAAGGGGAGGGTTGGAGTTTTTTTTTTTTTTTTTTTAAAGAGAACCTGTCCAGTAAAAACTAAGTTTAGGTAAATAAAAAAAAAAAATCAGCACAAGGGACAGTACGTACATTTTATGAGAAGTGTCCCTTGTGCTGGTCCCGGCTCTCTAATGGCCCGTACACACGGTACGATTATCGGCACGACGGCCAACAACGGTCATACAACAGCCTGTTGTCCGATAATCTGACCGTTAGTACGCACTATTCAACAGCCAATTTCCAATTATTGTCCAACAGAAGTTGTCTGAGAAGACTAAAAAACGTTTGTTGGCCAACAAGGCATTAGCCAATTTTCGGCTCGTGTGTACAGAAGTTGGCCCAACAAAAGTTGGAAGTGCAAACACGCATGCTTGGAATCCAGGAAGTCTTCAATCGTGTAAACCTGCATCCATAATTCACAATTCACATTCACCTGAACTTCCTCTTTATACGCTCATAGCATGTCACTACGTTTGCCTTTGTCGGATGATGACCAGACTACCATCAGTACGCTAGACAAAACCATGGACAGCCAATTTGGACAAAAGTTGGACGCGTGGTCGTACGACAATCAACGCGTGTGTACGAGGCTTAAGTTGACATTTGCAATTCTCTGTCTCCCCCCATTCACCCTCAGCTGTAACTTTATGGTGCTGCGGGGGTTAAGAGAGCCAAGGGACCTTTCATAGGTACTCTTCAAGAGAGCTGATTATGCCCCCCCTTTCCGCCACCCCCCCTTCATCAATAGAAGCTGTACTATAGCTTCTTATGGCCTGTACACACGGTATGATTATCGGCCAACAATGGTAGTACAACAGCCTATTGTCCGGTAATCTGACCATTAGTACGCATGATTCAACAGCCAATTCCCAATTATCAACCAACAGAAGTTGTCTGATGGCCTGTACACACGGTACGATTATCGGCCAACAACAGTCATCCAACAGCCTGTTGTCCAATAATCCTACCCTTAGTACGCACGATCCAACTGCCAATTTCCAATTATCATCCAACAGAAGTTGTCTGAGAAGACTAGAAAACTTTTGTTGGCCAACAAGACGTTGGCCAATTTTCGGCTTGTGTGTACAGAAGTTGGCCCAACAAAAGTTGGTCGGTCGTGTAAACCTGCGTTCGCAATTCACAATTCACATTCGAGAAGCGGTAATGAAATAGCGAAATGCAGCGCACATTGGCATCTTTTTCAATGTGATAATAATGAAGCTGCTTTGCTGGTGATACTCATGTTACAAACATAATGAAAGACATTTGTTCTGTAGTGCTAGAAATATTATTCACATTATTCTTGTTGTATTTTTTTTTTTTTTGAGGTTTCCACAATATCATTATCCCTGATATTTAAATATGAGAAAAGCTACAGTATGTTTAATGTCCCTTGGTAATTGTCATTACTTTTCTTTTTAACCACTTCAGCCCCGGAAGGATTTCCAGCTTTAGGACCGGAGCCCTTTTTGCGATTCGGCACTGCGTCGCTTTAACTGAAAATTGCGCGGTCGTGCGACGTTGTACCCAAACTAAATTTGCGTCCTTTTTTTCCCACAAATAGAGCTTTCTTTTGGTGGTATTTGATCACCGCTGCGTCATTTCTGATTGCCGCTATAAACAAAAGAAGAGCAACAATTTTGCAAAAAAACCCAAATTTCTTACTTTTTCCTAAAATACAAATCCAAAAAAAAAATATAAAAAAACATTTTTTTTCACCTTTTTTGGCCGATTTATATTCTTCCTCATATTTGCGATAAAAAAAATCGCAATCGGCGTTTATTTATTGGTTTGCGCAAAAGTGGTCGCGTTTACGGATGATGAGAATTCATTTTTGGGGTTTTTATTTTTTTTATATTTTTTACTAATAATGTCGGCGATCTGCGATTTTTTGCGGTACTGCGATATTTCAGCGGACATGTCGGACCATTTTGACACTTTTTTAGGACCATTGGCATTTATACAGCGATCAGTGCTATAAAAATGCACTGATTACTGTGTAAATGCCATTGGCAGTGAAGGGGTTAACCTGCAGGGGGCGCGCTAAGGGTTAACTATGTTCCCTGGGCGTGTTCTAACTGTATGGGGACTGCCCTAACAGGGGAAGGGAAGTGGTCACAGCCTTCACGTACAGGAAGGCTGTGATCACAGCCCTTCCCCCTCACACAGAGCGGAGGTCCGTGTTTACTTACACGGACCTCCGCTCCTTCGCTCCGGGGGGGCCATCGCGGGTAGCCGGCGGCAATCGAAGCCGCCGCACCCGCTCCCTGGCCCTCCCCGAACACTAAACTCGTTCCCGCAGCCGCCGTCGTATGATGGCGATTTGCGGGAACGAGCCACTTTGCCGCCGTCAGATGCCGATCGGCGGTCGGCAAGTGGTTAATGTAACTGCTTACTTCAAACCTGTCATTTGAATAAAAAAACTTACATAGGAAAGTATTCTTCTTCACATTTCTCTTTATTGTGAAGAAAAAAACAATAATATAAATTCAATAAGACATGGTATCTGTCACCAAAAAAATATAACAGAAACAAAAAGAGCATTAGATTCCCAAAATGTGGGAAAGAACCAATTCAAAATAAAATAATACACAAAAAATACAGAAAAACAAAAAAGACATTAATGGGGGTATTGGGTATAATCCCCAGGCCATGGCTGTTGCTGGGGGCCATGGGGATGAAATTGCCACTGACCAGCATGCTGCTGTGGTAGGTGGGGTGGCTGTTGAGGTTGTGGCGGTGGAACCACATACTCTGTAAGCTGAGTATTGTCAGCTGTCTCTCCGCCTTGTTCAGCACCTGTGTTATAAGCTCCTCCGATCTGCTCCTTTGATATGGGGTCATGCAGCAGAGTTTTGCTGCTGTGTACGCAGCAAATGATTCCTTCCTCTGGAGGACTGCTGTGTCCTGGCTGAAAAAGGTGGAAGCGCTGTAATCCACATTGCGGGTTTTTCTTGCTCTTTTTCCACCAAGACGCAGCGGAGGGATCTGCGACTCCACAGCCTGGGAAGACGCAGCTTTCTGTGCCACTTTCCTATTTATAAAACTGTGACAGCCCAAATAGCTTATCTATAGATGGCACTGTACTTGAGCTTCAGTCCAAATTGAAAAATCTAGGGGTGATATTTGATCCTAGTCTAACCTTTGAGCCACATGTACAAAATGTTGTCAGAACATCTTTTTTTCACTTGAGAAACATTGCTCGGCTGTGTCCCATGCTATCATACACTGTAGCTGAAAAGCTGATCCATACATTTGTGTTCTCCCAACTTGACTACTGCAATGCTCTACTTGCTGGCAGGGCCGACGCCACCATAAGGCAGCTTAGGCAGCTGCCTTATGGCGCCAGGCCAGGGGGGGCGCCAAACCCAGGCATCCCTCACCTAGCTACAATAAGATCTTTTCCCTGATTGCCCAAAGCGCCAGACGATCCTATTGGATGCCTAGGCGCTTTGGCAAAGAAGAGGAAACCCGAGAAGCGGAACGTCCATCCGCCCTCTCCACACACCGCCGCTCTACACACAGTAAGTGCCGGGGTGTCAGGATAGTGCCGCCCGGCACCCGCGCCGGAGGCGTGGGGGTGAGGGGGGTGGCTGTGTATACTGCTCACTGGTGGCCCTGTATACTGCTCTCTGGTGGTCCTGTATACTGCTCACTGGTGGCCCTGTATACTGCTCACTGGTGGCCCTGTATACTGCTCTGGTGGCCCTGTATACTGCTCACTGGTGGCCCTGTATACTGCTCTCTGGTGGCCCTGTATACTGCTCTCTGGTGGCCCTGTATACTGCTCTCTGGTGGCCCTGTATACTGCTCACTGGTGGCCCTGTATACTACTCACTGGTGGCCCTGTATACTGCTCTGGTGGCCCTGTATACTGCTCTGGTGGCCCTGTATGCTGCTCCCTGGTGGCACTGTATACTGCTCACTGGTGGCCCTGTATACTGCTCTCTGGTGGCCCTGTATACTGCTCTCTGGTGGCCCTGTATACTGCTATCTGGTGGCCCTGTATACTGCTCTGGTGGCCCTGTATACTGCTCTCTGGTGGCCCTGTTGTTTATTTAACAGAACAACCTATCCTGCAGATGTAGCAGTTAGAGGAAAGAGATAAACCCTTTACCACCAACAGGGTGCTTAGAATGATCAGCTTTTATTTATGTAAAACCTTTATCCCAAAAGGAAAAAAAAACTGTTGCTGTAACCGGTTAACGTGTTAGCTGGAGTTAATAAGAGGATTGTACAATCAGATTGTATAGTGTGTGGTTAGCCGTAGATGGGTTACCATATGAGGGTGGGGGGATGTATTGTGGAGGGGAAAGAAGGTGGTTGTAGGATGAGGGGGGGGGGGCACCAAAATGCACCTTCGCCTGTGTGGACAAAAATCCTTGCACCGGCCCTGCTTGCTGGTGCACCTAAATCCATCATAAATCGGCTCCAATATGTTCAGAATTCTGCAGCCAGAATCCTGAATAGGTCTGGTACAAGAGATCATATTATCCCTATCCTAGAGCCCTTGCGCTGGCTACCCGTCAGGTTTCCAATAGACTTTAAGATCCTCTTGCTCACCTACAAGGCTCTTCATGGTTTAGCACCCCATTATCTCTCTGAGGTTTTTTCAACTTACTCCCCTCCTCGTAAGCTCCGCTCCTCAAACTCTGGTCCACTGTGTGTCCCCCCTACTCACCTACACTCAATGGGGGACAGAGCTTTCTCCTGCTATGCTCCAAAGCTTTGGAATTCACTTCCTAAGAATGTCAGAGTCTTCTTCTCTAAACTCATTCAAATCAAATCTAAAAACTTTTTTCTTTAGACAAATTTTCACTTAATTGTCCCTTTATCCCTTATGTTATGTTGTCCTTTGTATTTCTTATGTATTTCCTGTTATCCTTTGTATTTCTTGCGTTTACCTTGAAAAGCGCTTTGAGAAGCCACCTTTAAAGGCGCTATATAAAATAAAATGTATTATTATTATTATTACATTATTAGATTATATTGGTTTGTGTGGTCATCAATCAAACCAAAGATATTGATAAGATAGAACGAGTTCAGAGACGGGTAACAAAAATGGTGAAAGGTCTGGGAGATAAAACATATCGAGCGACTTCAGGAACTTAATATGTACAGTCTGGAGGAAAGAAGGGAGAGGGGATTGATTGAAACCTTTAAATACATCAAGGGGGTGAATAAGGTTCAGGAGGGCAGTCTTTTCAATATGAAACCAAAATCAAGAACACGGGGACCTCAAACTAACTGGGGGGACGTTCAAAACTAATCTTAGAAAGTATTATTTTACTGAAAGGGTGGTTGATGATTGGAATAAACTACCAACAGAGGTTGTGAGACAGTCAACAGTAAATGGCTTCAAACATGCTTGGGATAAACATAAATCCATAGTCAGACAACAAGGTTAACGTAAAAAAAAAAAAATAAATAAATAAAAAGGGGCAGACTCGATGGACTACTCAGTCTTTTTCTGCCGTCACTTTTCTATGTTTCTATGTTTCTAAATTGACATTTCCTCACTGTTGCTAATTGAATAATTAGAAATACATAAGACTCTCATTCTGGCACCAGCATTTGGATTTATCCTTCAAATTATTTTAGGGCACAGCTGTGTTTTGATATGGAACCAACTTTGTTAGGGCTCAAATATTTGACCAATAATGTTTATTTATGATCATTTTTTTTTTTTTCTGAACGATATGTTCAACAACACTATACCTGTATCAAGACGGGCTCCTCCACAGCTTCAGCTTCAGGTTCAGGAGCTGTGGCCTCAGCAGAGGTTGATGGCAGGGTGGAGATAGATGGCCTGGGCTAATTCTGGTCGGTCGGCAATACCACAGTCTGGGGACATAGACATCAGCGCTGCAGCTCCTGACCTCTCTGATTTTTCAATCTTCTTGAGCTCCCTTGTATATGTGGGCCTGAGGTTGCCAATTTTGTCCCGTACGTATTTGTAGTCAGTTAGAGGGTAAATGGTCTTGAAAAAAAGTGCAGCACTCAAAAAATGAAATCAAACTATACATAAGGTATAGTCCAAAGTTCTCCAGTGTATAAATGGTGAGTTCCAGAGAAAGTGTTCCAATTCTGTATGTAACGTTTCTTAAACATGAAATGTACACAGAAAGATCAAGGTGGCAACTCACCAGATCCAGTTGCTGCCTCACTTAAGAAGACAGCAAAACCCACATGAATTATGATGAATGGAATCTGACCTTCTGATGGCCGTCTCTCCCCTCCGTGTCTCCGTGGTATTTGTAAAATATATATATGAAGAAAATAATAGTGCAGTATGCTCATACTCTATATCAAGTAGGATAGTGAGAGAACCATCACCACTATATAAGTGCACCAGTAATGGAAGAGAGAACACCATGAAATGACTAGTCCAGCCACCATATGTGCTAACAACTCACCAGATATCTGTGGGTATAAGGCATCCCACATCAACTAGGTCACATTAGTATTGAATAGACACCACAATGACTTATCCAACCACCGACTGTCCTAACAACTCACCACATAAATGGGTGTTACGCATATCACATCAAATCAAATTGGACCCAGGGAAAAGACAATCCATCAAGCATATGATCGAATCCCAACTGACGCATTTCGGGCGCAAAGCCCATTCTCAAAGGGTTTAATCCAGGAACAAGTCCAAGGTTAGTCACCTACACAAATTTAGAAAAATGTAGGTTAGAACCAGATGTGACTTTGGGATGCTTAATGAATGTTGTATTTTCCTTTTTTAGAGCAAATTGAGTGAGAAGAGCTTCCCAAGATGTCAGTTGTGAAGGTGTCCTTGATTCTGAAAAGGAAGAAGTTGTTGGTGAGCCTGTTGTTTGTCCAAGTAAGTACTGTTCTAATATTGCTTCTTATGCATTGACATGTCAAGTGTTACAGTCTCTAAAGTAAACACCTAGTCGACACATTAGCAAAGTATGTAGTGCTTTCACATTAGCATGGCTAAGAAAGAGGTGTAAGGAGCTGTCTGTGTTAATAGGTAGGCTAGTTTTGGAGACCCAGACACCAGGCCAAAGATTACAGAGTAGTGTCAGTGTTTACATTCAGAGTAGTGTAGGTGTCTGAAGGGCAAGCAGGTCGTACCCAACAATCCACTGGGTAGGTAAGTATTTAATGGGATTTAATATTAACTTGCCCCATGAGATCTGCACTCCAGCATCCACAGCTCAAGCTGTCGTACGAAAATTCCCATCCAAAATTTGCCTCATGTGTACAGGCCTTAACTCTTACTGGTGACATGGACACCACTGGGGAGTGGGGTGTAGGGATTGTCACTGGTGACATGGGTACTGGGGAGTAAGGAGTGTGAGCTGAGGTGCAGATCTGTCTGGTGTCATGAATACATGAGAGTAAGGTGTTTGAAATCTAAACAAACGAAAAAAAAATTTTTTGAAAGCAACGGAAGTTTTACTTTGGGACTTTGGGATGGAAGTTGCAGAGAGTGACTTATTAAACTTCTTTTTGGCAAAAACTCCCCTGAGAACTGCAAGCAAGATGGATAAAAACCTTTCAGAAAAGACGCAACATAGTATTTATTGGAACTTCAGATACTAGCTTTTCTCTGTACAGATATTCTAACTCTTTCTTTCAAAATGGATTAATTCAGACTGACAGAAACCCATGAAACGAAATTTCACTGCCCTAAATTTTTCATTTTCATTGTCCCCTTGTTGTACTGTCGCTTTAAATCTAAAGAAAACATCCACCCGTGAATAAATCTCAGTTTACTTTATGGGGGACCGGCCATCGATTTTATCATTGTTCCTTTCTTTTTGCTCTCCGTCCCTCTGCTAGCCGTCACCTCACATGGATGGAAACATTTGATTTAGTGGTCACCGCTCCGCTTCATATTGAAACTCAACTTGTTCAGAAATTTCTTTCAAGTGCCAAAAAGGCTATTTTACAGAAAGAGTTATAGGCCTCCGTGGAGCGTGCTCTGTGACAATTAAAAATCAAGGAAGTTGGACTAAAGGCCAAGACTATCCAAAGCTAATATTTCAGTTATGGGTGGACCATGGTGAACTGAATCACCCACTGTGTCCTATATATGTGGTGTTCTATATCTTGGGAATGCTGTCAGTAAAATATCTGCACTCTGCAGTGTTGTTTTTGCTTCCAACCCTGCAATGGCCATTCTTGCTTTTGCTGCTGGATTTCCCATTAATACTTTTATATGCAGAAGAACAATTCTATTCATCGTGCAAACCAAAGAGTTAAAATAATCTGTCTTTTTTCTCACTTTGTTTTAAATCTGAACCCAAGGCAGTTATAAAAGATGCCAATAATGCAGCTCTGTATTCTTTAATACATCAATTAATGTATATTTTTAATGCAAGCAGTGTAAGTACCTGAATTTGACTTGGCATCAGCCTCTTGCAGTCCCTGTACAGCGGAGCTCACACAGTGAGCCATGGCCATGTTACAGAGAGTCCTGCATAGGAGCAAGAAGAGGCTGCAGCATGGGTAGCCTGCAGGCATGAACAGTCACCTCATGGGCTCCCTTTTGTGAAGAGCAAGCAAATCCCCTGCCACAGAGTAATGCATGACACTCCTGAGCATGTGCCCCTTCAGGGGCCCACCGTTAGGCATTGGGCCTGTAGATTATGGAGAAGCTAGTATAGCACTGTTTGCTATTCTTCTTGTGAGCACCGCAGCACCCTTCCTTGGCACTTGACAGATGTACAGTGATGTAAAATTCTTGGATTTTCCTATACCCTAATTGGCACTGCCTTATGTGTGGATTGTGTAATGTGAAGTATTTGAAACTGTTATTGCAAAACCAAATTTCATTCACCTTGCAACCCAAGTTTATATTCAGTAAAAAAAAAAAACAAAAAAAAACTTAAAAATAGCAATGCCTCCGAGTGGTATGTACTAAAGTTAGTACCATGCAAAGTGGGCGCACCTGCTCAATTTCTGCAGGCATTTAGGCAACAGCAATATACTGGACTGAATCTATGGTGTATTGTGTGACACTGGTGCTCATTCAATACCTGGGGAGTCCCTTGTTAGCAGCTGGTTTAGGGAAAGATTGGGGGCGGGTTGGTGACAATGAGTCAGGCAGTGGTAGTCACTGGGTTGGTTCCTCCAGAACACCGGCCACGCCGCCTGGGCACTTGTGTAGCATGGACTCCAGATGAGCAACTTAACCACCTAGGGGCTGGACTTGGAACAAGGAGTGTAAAAGAGACCTATCATCCAATGTGTTAGTATTCCTACTCAGGCCTGGGGCTGATGGAATGGAACCTGTGTAAGCATGTTTTGGACTTGGTGGAGTGTAGTTAGGGCTTTAATGCTGCCTTTGAAAAGCTGCAGAGAATGTGGGGTCCCCTTTAAATCCTTTAGAAACGGACTTAACACAGACATTTGGGGGCCCCTCTTACTTGTTCCTCCTTTTACTGCAAGTCACAGCCTTGGGATGGAACAAGACCTACAAGTGTTACTGAACTGCAGTAGATAAAAAATGGTCTCCTGCCTTTCCAGACAGGGCTGTGCTGTGTAGGGTTGTGTAATTCTCAGAACTGGTGCCTATTCAGTCAGAAGAGCATTTGTGAGGTCAGGTACTTATGTTGGATGAGAAGATCTAGCTCACAGTGAGCATCCAAAATGTATCCCAATGGTATTCGCTAGTGTTGAGGTCAGCACTCTGTGTAGACCACTTAAGTTCCTCATCCAACCATGTATTTATGGAGCTGTGCACAGTCATGTTGGAAGTGAAAAGGGCCTACCCTTGTTGCCACGAGGTGGAAAGCACACAGCTGTAAAAAATGTCTAAGTTTGCTGTAGCATTAACAGTACCCTTTACTGGAGACACCTAAGCTCAATCATTTACAGTGCCTTGAAAAAGTATTCATACCCATTGAAAGTTTCCACATTTTGTGATGTTACAACTAAAAATGTAAATGTCTTTTATTGGGATTTTATGTGATAGACCAACACAAAGCAGCACATAATTGTGAAGTGGAAGGTAAATGATAAATGGCTTTCAAAATTGTTTACATATAAATATGTGAAAAGTGTGGTGTGTATTTGTATTCAGCCCCCTTTATTCTGATACCCCTAACGAAAATCTAGTGGAACCAATTGCCTTCAGAAGTCACCTACTTAGAAAAATGAGTATTAATATCAGTATAAATACAGCTGTTCTGTGAAGCTCTCAGAGGTTTATTAGAGAACTTTAGTGAACAAACAGCATCACAAAGGCCAATGAACACACCAGACGGGTCAGGGTTAAAGTTCTGGAGATGTTTAAAGCAGGAATAGTTTATAAAAAAATATCCCAAGCTTTGAACATCTCACATAGCACTGTTCAATCCATCATCTGAAAATTGAAAGAGTATGGCACAACTGCAAACCTACCAAGACATGGTCGTCCACCTAAACTGACCGGCCGGGCAAAGAGAGCATTCATCAGAGAAGCAGCCAAGAGGCCCATGGTAACTCTGGAGGAGCTGCAGAGACCCACAGGTGGTGGGAGAATCTGTCCACAGGACAACTATTAGTCGTGCACTCCACAAATCTGGCCTTTATGGAAGAGTGGCAAAAAGAAAGCCATTGTTGAAGGAAAGCCATAAGAAATCCTGTTTGCAGTTTGTGAGAAGCCTTCTGGGGAACACAGCAAACATGTGGAAGAAGGTGCTATGGTCAGATGAGCCCAAAATTGAACTTTTTGGCTTAAAAGCAAAACGCTATGTGTGACGGAAAACTAACACTGCAAATCTCCCTTAACACACCATGGCCGCCTTAAAACATGGTGGTGGCAGCATCATGTGTTGGGGTGCTTTTCTTCAGCAGGGACACGGAAGCTGGTCAGAGTTGATGGGAAGATGGATGGAGCCAAATACAGGGCAATCTTAGAAGAAAACCTGTTTTGCAAAAGATTGAAAACTGGGGCAGAGGTCCACCTTCCAGCATGACAACGACCCTAAACATACAGCCAGAGCTACAATGGAATGGTTTAGATCAAAGCATATTCATGTCTTAGAATGGCCCAGTCAAAGTCCAGACCTAAATCCAATTGAAAATCCGTGGTAAGACTTGAAAATTGCTGTTCACATACACTCTCCAATCTGACAGAGCTTGAGCTATTTTGCAAACAAGAATGGACAAAACTTCACTCTCTAGATGTGCAAAGAAAGGCGGTTCTACAAAGTATTGACTCAGGGGGGCTGAATACAAATGCACGTCACACTTTTCACATATTTATTTGTAAATTATTTGGAAAACCATTTATCATTTTCTTTCCACTTCACAATTATGTGCCACTTTGTGTTGGTCTATCACATTAAATCCCAATAATATATGTTTACCTTTTTGGTTGCAAAATGACAAAATGTGGAAAATTTCAAGGGGTATGAATGAATTAATTTTTTAAGACACTGTAGAGGAGTGTCTTCACTTTTGCCCATTTTTACTTGTAATGGTGAGGTGTCCACAAACTTTTGGCCATATAATGAGGCCAATACTTTCCATGTCTCTGAGCTTCCTTAAACAAGATCATGTAGTGCAGATGTTGCATGCAGAACAATTGAGACTATTTGAGGCACACCCTGGGCCAACGTTCTGGGTGAAGAGGGCTCACAACTATCTGAGTTAAATATTTTTCTTTTACTGGTTAAAGTGTAGTTCCACCCTACAAAAAGTGTAGCAGCTGACTTTTAATAATAAGACACTCACCTGTCCCAAGCTCCAGCCATGCAGCCTCCCACAGCGTCACTCTTCTCCTCCTCCCTTTGGTGGCGCCGGCATTACAAGTGTGGGCACCCGGCTTTGGCTTCAAAGTCGTGCGTGAGTCATGCTGCTCCCTGTGAATGGCCTGCGCATCTTCTGGAACCTGTGACGAGTCCCAGAAGATCGCCAAGAGGGAGAGGAGGGGAAGGTGAACTTCCTTCCGGTTCCGTGGCGCCAGGAGTGGAAGTGGACCTGGGACCCTGTGAAAACAGGGTCCCCGGTCCTCCCTCCCCCCCAAAAAAAAATGACATGCCAATTGTGGCATGTCAGGGGGTCACCTTCCCTTAAAGCGGAAGTTCCACTTTTGGGTGGAACTCCACTTTAACACTGTTTCGATGTTCTTTGTAATTTGCTGTCTTGTAGCTGACATTTATTATCGATCATCCCACAATTCCAGCATAGTTACATTCAAAAAATACGTATCCATTTGTTTTCTAAATTCTGATATTGCATACATACCATCATTGATTTGGTGTAGGCTTAGAGCACTGTCTCCAAAATGTGTTTTTAAAAAAATGCATGGGACAAGCAAACCTCATAATTTCTTTGACCCGATTCTGGGAAGAACAAAGCAGTATCATTCCATGGCATTTACAGTTTAAACCTTTCCTATTCATGTTGGCAAAAAAAAAAAAGAAAAAAAATAGGGAACAGCCTATTCTGGCCATGATTAAAATTCATAGGCTTGCTACAAGGAGCAGATGCAGAGGCAATTTTGGACCAGTCATATCCAGGCTCTGCAAAATTAATTTGACAGGTTTGCATTAAAGCACTGATCAATATCCACTTTAGAGCAGCAAAGGCTAAGTGAGAAAAAATAAGTGACCGGCGTGTTAGCAGATGAGAAAAAATGAATCTTTGAGACTTTTTTTTTCTCCTCTCGGAGCTTGCACCTACATCAGAAGTCCTGACCTCAATTCATTGATCGGCTGCAGTTAACATGACAAAAGGCCTGGTGGATACAGCCTGGCTCTGCTTAACCGGCCTCAATCAAGTCTGATGTACTAAATATTTGACATACAGGCCAAGCTGCTGAATTCAGATTTGCCGTCTCCCCCTCTTATGTGTATACATCCAATTTTCTGGAAATGATTATATGTAATACATAGATACAACAGGTTTTCCTAACCTGGCTTGGATGGCGCCGGCGAAATGTGTTGTGTTCGGCATGAGCAAAATAATCTTCTCCTTTAGCACAAAGCTTCAGCTGTCCAATCCAGGTCTATCTGGACGCGGCTTATTCTAATCAGGGACAATGGATAGAGCAATTCAGATTGAGGTGGCAGATTCAGCCTTACAAAATCATTTAAGTTTGATTGTCACAAGGAATTGGTTCCAGTTTTTGAAGCTTTGCCATGTTTAGTTTATGTGCAGGGGAGCAAAATGCGTGGTTTGACAGGTAGGAGATGTGTCGGCAATGTTTGGTCACACACAGTTATATTTTGTACCCAAGTGTTGGCTTTGTGTTTTCGGTACTGCTTTGTGTTGTATTACTTGTCCGCACCTACATTTTTTGTGGCTGGTTTCTTATGACATATTTTTTTGATTTTTTTTAGGGCAAATATTGCTTTTGTAGTTGGGTTGGGTTGAGGTTTAGGATTTAGGTGTTAGGTTATGGTTTAGAAGCTAAAATGACCTCACATTATCTTGTTAGGTGACCCCAGGTCCATAGAGCCACCAACTTCAGCTACCTTCTCACATGGGACTTTATATAGATCTCAGCTTACAGTGTATGTTAACCCAATCACTTAATCCCCTATATACATTTTAATATGTTAATGTAATTTCCAAAGCAATTTAAATTTGCATCTTTCCTGAAAATAATGTCTGGTCATTCTGCCCTGAATGTACTTAAAGACATCCTGTTATAGGTCCCCATAAAAAAAACCCTTCCTGGGAAATGCCATGCAGCCATTGTAGCCATTACTGACTTACCATGCCTTGTTCTGCACTGTGTGTGGAAGTGGCCATCTTGGTAGCCTTGGTGTTTCCCAGTGGCAGAGCCTCCAACAAGGAAAACAGTGATCTGGACAGTAGAGACATCACCAAATTTCACTCCAAATCACCTAAAACTAGCAGTCAGAGGCAGCAGTGCCTTGGATTCACAATGCAGGTATACAGCCATGAGACTCTAAGCCTATGAGTGCCTAGGCACCCTCACATACCAGGAGGTGCACTGCTATTTCTCAGGAGGTATTTCAGACAAAAGGTACAATTTTGCTTAAGTATAATTCCATAGCTCCCAACTGTCCCTGATTTCGATGGACTGTCCCTGATTTAGAACAAAGTCCATCTGTCCCTCTTTCTTCCTCATTTGTCCCTCATTTCGGTCTGATCTATATATTGTGTATAAAATGCACTTTTCATCTTTCAGAAAGTGTTTCCCAGTGCTAAACCTTTCATACAATTTCTAAATTGCTGCATTAGCAATTGTGGGTATAACTATTTTTTTTAAATAATTCACCTTTAAGAGGGCATGGCAGAGGGAGTGTCCTTTGCCTACATACTTTTGCTAATATGTGTCCCTCGTTCCAGTCTCAAAAAGTTGGGAGGTATGTAATCACCACTTCTAGTTGTTGCTTATGAGTTGAGTAAAGCAATTAAAAAATCATGGGTGGAGCTTTTCGGCACAAGAGACTTTGCATGTCTCTCCTGCTAAAATAAAACCCCTTTCTTAAAAAAAAAAAACCCTTTGCACTTGTTCGTACAATTTTTTTCTGGTGTGCTCTGCTTTTAGCACATCCGGAAGGCAGTGTACATTCCTAGCTCATTCTTGCCATTGGATAGGGTAGGTTCATACCTTTGCGTGTCAGGAATGTGTGTAAAAGGGTGCGCTTTCCCTACATGCACCACAGCAGAATGTGGTGGTGCCATTAATTGATTTGGGCACCCCCATCATCTGCTAACGCATGCAAAATCACATGGTGCCACAGTTCAGTGCAGTTCACTTTCGGAAAAGGGCCAGGGACTTCTTTTTCATGTTTCTTGCAGTCAGGGCAGCCCATTGTAAAAAGCAGGCTGCCCTACACACAATGCATGGGAACACACAGAAAACATGTGAAAATGCATGCATGCTTGGTCGCATTTGCAAGTGTGAACCTAGCCTTATATGGTGGGGATGGAGATGGCTGCTAGCCATTGATGATGTAACGTCTGCATGAATGCGCAGGAGTTACATCATCAATGGCTACCTAATGGGCAAAGAGAGAAGATGTTGAATCCCAGAAGAAGCAGAGGAAAAGATGGCAGTGGTGGGGGACAGAGCAGCAATGGAGAAGGGCAAACCCAGAGGTAAGTATACCAAAAATGTGTATGCATGTTGCATACCCTTGGCCATGCTACAGTTCCACTTCAACCCACCCTGGCAAAAGTGACAGTAACAAGGGTGTAAGAAACTATAATTGTTAGGGGTACTTACATTGGTTACCTTTTATTCCCATGGTGTAAATTTCCTTTAAAATTGATGGTATAGCTGTTTACCCACTTGCCGACTTCAGTATGTATAAATACATTGCGGTCGTTTCAGAAGCGGCAGGAGGGGACGTCTCCTCCTCCCGCCGCTCGCCGTTTTTTCTTAAAACGTTCCGACGATGCCACCGATTGGCCACACAGGCGATCAAAGAGTAGATCCGCTTTGATAGCCTCTATGTCCTTGGAGGACAGGAGCAATGTCATGATGTCACTTACATTCCCAGCTGAAAGTAGACGTTTTGTTTTTTAAAGCATATGATCACAAAAAATATATATTTTGTTTTTGACCTTTTGCTTTTAAAGGTAAAGGAGAGGTCTGGGGTCTTTTTGACCCCAAATCTATCAATAAAAAGGACCTGCCATCCTTATTTCTTTTGCAATGGATGTTTACATTCCTTGTAATAGGAATAAAAGTGAAAAAAAGACAGTTTTAAAATAAAAAGTCAAATAAATAAGAAAAAAAAAAATTAAAGCGCCCCCCATTCCTCTGTGCTCACGCACAGAAACGAATGCATACGTAAGTCGCTCGCGCATATGTAAACGGTATTCACACCACACATGTGAGGTATCTTTGCATACGTTAGAGCGAGAGCAATAATTATAGTGCAAGACCTCCTCTGTAACTTTAATCAGGTAACCTGCAGAGGCATTGGAAACGTCACCTATGGAGTTTTTTAAAGTGGTTGTAAACTCTGTACAACCACTTTTACCTACAGGTAAGCCTATAATAAGGCTTACCTGTAGGTTCCCTGTATATCTCCTAAGCGTGTGATTTATGTTGAAGTGGGCTTGTTCACATTTACATTTACAGGCCTAGTGTCCCTCCCACATTCACTGCAATATGCAATGCATGATGGGAAATGTAGTTTGAGTGTAAAGAGAGAGGATATGATGCAATCGCTGTTCTAACAGCGCCTCCCTGGCAAAATACATGATGCATCTTTTGAATGACAGAGCTGACTTCCTGGAAATTCAATCAGACTTTTCTCTTCAATGGTAAGGAATTTCACAAATGTCATAACTGTTTAGTATTTTGTGTAGGGGGGTGTACTAATGGGGGATTTTTTGAAAATCCCAAAGTTCAGCTTTAAGCACACCTGTAGTGTTATAATTTATTTCAACCTCTGGCACTTTTATGGGACAGCTTGGCCTGCATGTATATATGCAAATAAAAGCATGGGAAATTATAATTAAAAAAAAGAAATGATTACACTAATTACTATCATTACATGTATTAACCCCATCATATTTTTTATGTGTGGTCCTGTAAACATGATGTCATATATTATGCAAATGTAAAATGTAGTAAACGCAAAATTACTGTGACCAACATTGGATGAAAATGAAGGCATTATTTGTAGGAAATTTTATGGCATACGAGGAATGTAAATCAGTGTTTTTTCTTTCACATTATGTTTTATTGAATAGGTTCAATTCTGCATGGCTAGCACTGGGCCATGTGCAGTTTTGCAATTTAAATGGACCAAGTACAAATGTTTAGTACATTTCCCTCTCTGCATCCACCTTTAATGGGGGTATCGGCACCTGTCAATATGGAGGTCGCTCTATTAAAATGTATGGGTTAACCTTTCATTTAAGACAAGTTCAGTGGACCATGTGAGAGCCTGCAGACCTTAGACACAAGTCATAATTAATATCAAGTGAGCAGGAAACTTAAGTGACCTTTCAAAATAGCAGTGAATGTCCAATGCTCTCTTAAAGGGAGACCCCCTCCCTCCCTCTGACCCCCAGAGCACCTTCTTCGTCCAGGCTTGTCACCGCTTGAACAACTTGTTTAGATTTTCCACACCAGTGATCAGCTTATACAGAGAAAGGGACTGCCAGTAAGTCAATGGACTGATGTTTTAATCAGGTCTGCCGAGCAAACACAAGAGATCAGGATGAAATACGGGCAATCTTCTTCTCGCTAGGAATGAGTGGAGGGATTTCGGTGAAATTACTAACTTTACCATGGGCAAAATTTCGATTCTGATTAGGCAAGCTGTTCGAAGAAAATATATATGTTTTTTTCCTTTATTTAAGGGGGGTGGGGGGTATATTTAGGAAACTTTGGTTTATTGCAGTTAGTGTTCGCTCATTATTTCTGTACTGTCATGCACCAGGTTACAAACATCCGACTTAAAAACGGAGGTAGACAACAGGAAGTGAAAGGAAATCTCCCCCTAGGAAGGGAAACTCACTCCTGTAAGAGTTAACGGAAAAAAGTGTCTCCACTGAAGCTTTATCACCAAAGTTTGTTTCCACAACAACCCAACATTTTCAAAATCTAATTATCATTGGGATAGGAAGTGAGGTGAAATCTTCTGAACCGAAACACAGACAGCAAAATAAACATTACAGGGGTGTTAACCCTTCCCTATGCTATCCAAAAATCGTACACATCGCTTTTCCTGACGCCAACATGGCAGCATACATATGATATAGCTCCGCCCCTATATCCAACCACAGGACCTGTTTAGCTCTATAAATGTCTACCTCCCCCATTCTCCTTTTTGTCCTCAAAGATCAACACCTACAGACCGTTTACACTCAGGATAAGCTCTTACCTGCGACTATGCCAGAGTCCGTCTGGGTTCAAGCCTCTCCCAGTGCGCAGTCCCACATCTTAGGTCGCTAAATGCACCAACAAGGTGGGGAGCCCCTTCTGGTGGTCTTTTGGGGCAGAGGTGTTCTCTAATCAGAGACAATATCCCTCTTGTGGCATGCCTGCTTTGGAGTCCGGATCCAGCAGCTGGGACTGCATGATGTCTTCTCTCCTATGGAACTCTTTTTTTTTATAAAACTTTTTTCTTTCTCTTGCTCTCATGTCTCTAAGACCGCATGCACCCTATGCAGCTTTTTGTTGCCCGATTTCCTTTGGATTTGATGGGACCATATGGTGCAGGGGCCTGCCTGATTGCATACAAATTGAGGCTCTTAGGGTGTGACCTCTTATTGTGTGGTTTTAGCCGATCACTCTGGTGGCGACTCCTCATCTCCTATCGCAGGCAGAAATCCTACATCCGCAACATCACGACTGGCCTTAGCGACCAGGAGAATGAAAGGCAGGGGTTACAGGGGTAAGGATGCTCTCCAGAGGTTAGAACTTTACAGAGTTCCAGAAATGGGTCAACCAACTCTATCTACTCCAAAATATGGGATATGTTCAGGAGCTTTGCAGCCAGACGTCAGTTTGACCCTAGTGACCCAAATGTATCTTAAATCCTGTCTTTCCAGCAATCCGGATTGGATCTGGGGCTCAGCCTAAGCTCACTTAAAGTGGTAGTATACTCTACTATCGTTTTCAGCTAAGGACGCTGACATCTTAGCCTCTGTTTAATCTGCAACTGCCATGATGCTGCACATGTGATCCATTATGACACCACCCATTGGATGGTTTTCTAGTTTGGTTGAGAGCACAATCAAGGAGACAGCTAGCATTTCCGGCATGCCAGGAATATTAACTCTTTTTTGACACTATCAAATTGATGGGTAGACAACCACTTTAAGATGCAAATTTTAGCCATCTAGGCTTTTACCCAATAGAAATGGGCAGCAAACTTACTGGTGGACCATTTCATGAGAGCGGCACTTAGACTACGCCCTCCTAAGAGAAATGTTGATAGTCCTCTAGCAAACCCTCCTTGTGCTCCAATGAAAGACTGTTCATTATGGGATATCACCTTTTAAAATTGTCTTTCCTAATAGCAATAACATCGGGGGAAGGGTGTCAGAACTCAAAGCATTGGGAGCAGCCGAACCTTATTCCATGTTCTTCCAGATAGGGTTGTGCTGAGACTATATGATCACTTTCTCCCAAAGGGGCATTGATATTTCATCTCTCCAGTGAATGAATGCTTCCCGTCTTCCCATCGGAATCAGATCCTGATCTGCACGAGTTGGACATTCCAAAGTCCTCAAAGCCTATCTCCAGGCTACATCTGCATTCAGATGTTCTGACAGTCTTTTCATCATACCTACAGGAAAATTTAAAGGGAAAGAGGCCTCAGCCAGAGCCATCCCGGCCTGGATAGTAAAAACCTATTCACCGGGCGTATAGAGTGGCCAGGAAGGATCCTCTAGAGGTGGTTAGAGCTCACTCAACCGGGGCGATGTCCTCTTCTTCTTGGGCAGCTCCTGAAGGAGTGTCTCTGAAGACAGTCTGCAAAGCGGCTAACTGGTCATCCCATCATACGTTCTTAAAAAGCTACTGGGTGGATCCAACAGCTCTTACTACAGTAGAGTTTGGGAGGAAAACTATCCAAGCTTCTATGTCTATTGTCAAAGACTAAGTTTGCAATATTAAACCCTCCCTCTCAAAAGCTCATATGTATGCTGCCATGTTGGCGTCAGGAAAATGGAAAATTGTATCAAATACTTACCGTAATTTTCCTTTCCTGACGCCAATACATGGCCGGATAGGCACCCTCCCTCTGATCTTTGTGCTTTATACGGAGAATGGCGGAGGTAGCTCTCAGTCAGACTTTTATAGAGCTATACAGGCCCTGTGGGTGGATATAGGGGCAATATATCATACAGTATGTATGTAGGAAAATTACAGTAAGTATTTGATACAATTTTCCATTTTTTGGCTGAAGCTACACTTAAAAAATGTACATGTTCCGACTTACAAACAAATTCAACTTAAGAATAAAACTAAAGACCCTATCTTGTTTGTAACCCGGGGACTGGCTGTAAATTTTTTTTCTTTCACTGTAAATGATGAAGGCTAATTGGGAGCCAGTCTTTGGTAAAGGTACAGGTCCAGGGTAGATATTAAAGGGGTTTCTGTGAGGAGCCATTTAAAGCCCTCTGCAGGCCTAAAAAAAAAACCATCGTATGAAAAAACAAAAAAGGGAACTCCCAAGGGCTTTTGCACAACTTCAAAGAGGAAATTGTATACTTTGTGATGTAAAAAAATCTTTATTGTTCCAATTTGTTTAAAAGGTCAATTAAAAACAGAAACAACAACGACATGAACTCTGGTGTGCATCATTCATAAACATGGTAGATGTCCAAATGGACACTAACAATTCACGGTACACAAGAAATATATATCTCTATGAATGTTACTGCTTGGAAAGAAACCCAACGTGTTTTAATCATATCTTGTTTATGATCTTCCTCATGAGGATGTGAACATCTTGAATACAAAGAACCATGTATAATCAGAGCATATTAACCACTTCAATACCAGGCACTTAGAACACTTCCCTATCAGACCAATTTTCAGCATTCAGCGCTGTTGCATTTTTAATGACAATTGCATGGTCACGTGACGCTGTACCAAAACTGAATTTTTATCACTTTTTACCCACAAATATAGATTTCTTTTGGTGGTATTTGATCACCTCCGGGGCTTTTATTTTTTGTGCTTAAAATAAAAAAAGACCGACCCGACTGACGGGCACTGATGCACTGACGGGCACTGATGAGCTATTACTGATTGGCACTGATGAGGCAGCACTGATGAGGTAGCACTTATATGCAGCACTGATGTGCACTGAAAAGTGGCACTGAGGAGCACTGATAAGTGGCACTGATGGGCACTGATATGTGGCACTGATGAGCACTGGTGGGCACTGATTGGCACTGATAGGCTGCACTGGTATCGCAGCAGCTATATGGATGGCACTGGCAAACATCACAGGTGTGCAGAGTGCCACCCCTATTGGGCATTGTGTGCCCCTTACCTGGTGGTCTAGGGTAGTATCCCTGGTGGTCCCTGGGTGGCATTGCTGTGTGGGCTCCCTGGTGGTCCAGTGTGGTGATCCGAGGGGGCTGCGCTGATAAACAATCAGCACAGACCCCCCTGTCAGGAGATCAGCTGATCGGCTCTCCTTTACCCGCGTCTGCAGATGTGACTAAAGGAAAAGCCGATATACGGCTTTTTCCTGTTTACACTGTGACCAGCCGTGATTCGTCACAGCTGATCACATAGTAATGAGCTTCTGGCAGAAGCCCATTACTTAGATTGTTGATGCGGTGTGTCAGACTGACACACCACACCACCGGTCGCCACTCTGTGTGGCCCCGCGGGCGCGCGCATGCATGTTATCCTGCTGGACGTCATATGATGCCCAGTCAGGATAATGCAACCACTTCCCAGCCATCATTCTGCATACGGGGAAGTGGTTAAAGAGACATCAAGACAGAGTATGTTCCGGATAGCCACCCATCAGAGGAGCAGGTGAGGAATCCAGATTGGCCTTACTTTGATAGATATATATCCCAAAGGAGGTAAATTAGTGTATCTACCGTTTGCCATGGCTCATGGAAATTATATCGAAGGTTTACCAGCAAGCCATAGAATCTTCAAAAAGTTAAAGATGACAAAAATCCCTCAGTGTTGTAACACCGGAATATGTGGAAACCTGCAATGACCTAATATACCTCCTTTGGGATATATATCTATCAAAGTAAGGCCAATCTGGATTCCTCACCCGCTCCTCTGATGGGCGGCTACCCAGAGAATATTCTGTCTTGATGTCTCTTTAATTTGCTCTGGTTATACAGGATTCTTTTTATTCAAGATACCCACATCAACCTGAGGAAGATCATAAACAAGTTTTGATTGAAACGCGTTGGGGTTCTTTCCAAGCAGTAACATTCATAGAGATATATATTTCTTGTGCACCGTAAATTGCTAGTGTCCATTTGGACATCTACCATGTTTATGAATGATGCACACCAGAGCTCATGTTGTTGTTGTTTTTAATTGACCTTTTATACAAATTGGAACAATAAAGATTTTTTTTACATCAGAAAGTATACAATTTCCTCTTTAAAGCTGCGCAAAAGCCCTTGGGAGTTCCCTTTTTTTTTTTTTCATAAATACATTTCAGGCTAGCAGCACATTATCTAAATCAGGGGAAGTGGGTCCTATATTTTTTGTCCAAAAAAACATCATAAATCTTTTTAAATTCCAGGCTAGAAAAAAACAGCCCTTGCAGAGACCCCCTCCTGCGCAACAAGAGGTAAATGTTCATTTTTTCTAGAGGGATGGTAATAAGGTGGAAATGTGACTTTTTATTATTTCCCGCAGGTTGTTCATTTTGTATGATTGGTTAACTAATAACCGTAAGACAGGTTCAGTGGCCAACCAATCGCAGCCCTCTGACGTCAGCCCTATACAATGTAGGACTAGAGTTGAGCGAGCCCGAACTGTAAAGTTTGGGTTCGTACTGGACTTTAGGGTGTCCGTGTCCCGAACCTGGACATTTGAGAAAAAGTTTGGGTTCGGGGTTCGAGTATTTTTTCGCGCCTGTTGAATAGCTGCAGGGCAGCCAATCAACAAGCGTTTGAAGCCATCACAGCCATGCCATTAGTAGGCCAGTGCATCATGTGACCCAGCCTCTATATAAGCTGAAGTCACGTAGTGCTGCATGTTACATCATCTCATACTAGTGTAGGGAGAGGATGTTGCTGCTGCTGCTGTGAGGGACAGATTAGCTTTAGAAAATCTGTTAAAAACAGCGATTTATTGGTGGGTGGGTGCTAGAGGAGATTTTTGTTTTCTAAGCAAAGTGCCTCATATAAAACCTAAGCAATTTTTCTGTTTGTTAGGTGGGCGTTTGCAGCCATTTTTGCAAGTGCAGTGCACTTGCAACTGCTTGTGTGTCAGGGACACTACTTTAATCGTGTTCTGTTAGTTCAGTTGGCAACATTTTGGCATATTTAAATACTGCTTTTACATTGCAGTTAGACAAATTAATTTTTTTTTTTGTGTGCAAAATATTACATTTGCGGCCAGCGGGGCATTTCTTGCACAAAATTAAAAAGTGCGTCTACATTGCTGGTTTAAAAAAAAAATAATATTCTAAATACGACATTTGCGGCCAGTGGTGCATTTCTTACACAAAAATAAAAAGTGCATCTACATTGCTGGTTTAAAAAAAAAGAATAATAAATAGTACTACATAGTACATTTGCACCTTGCTGTGCATTTCTTACACAAAATTAAAAAGTGCGTTGACATTGCTGGTTTAAAAAAAAAGAATAATAAATAGTGCTACATAGTACATTTGCACCTTGCTGTGCATTTCTTGCTCAAAATTAAAAAGTGCGTCTATATTGCCGGTTTAAAAAATAATATAAATTTGTGCTAAATAGTACATTTGTGTCCAGAATGAGGAGAGCGTCAAATAAGGGACGTGGTCGTGGTGCTGCTGGTGTTGGTGAAGCTCCTGTTGCAAGGAGAGGACATTGTCGATCTGTTCCAGCTACACGCACAAGTGAAACACCTTCCTCAGGTGTGAGTAGCTGACAGAACCTTTAACGTTATATGGTAGGCTCAAATGCTGCTCGACGAATGGTGAGGTCAGAACAAGTACAGGCGATAGTAGATTGGGTGGCTGACAATGCCTCCAGTTCCTTTACATTGTCTCCCACTCCCATTGTCCCTTGCTGAAAGCTCAAAGTTGGCACCTGAACCCCATGGCCATCTGTCTTTCACCTCAGCCTCTTGTAAATCAGCCAAGCAGTCTGAGCCCCAAGTCATGCAGCAGTCTCTTATGCTGGTAGAGGCGCTGCTGAGGGCATACCCAAATGACACCGGGGGGCTCAGTGGAAGCACAAGGCAAAGGCAGAGGAGGAGGAAGAGGTCGCCAACGCAGCTGTGGCACCGCCAGCACCTCAGAAGGCAGGGTTAGCATGGCCGAAATGTGGAAAAGCTTTGTCAGCAGCCCGCCACAACAAACAGCACCACCAGCTGACAAGCAACGTCTTAGCAGGAGGCAGCATTTCAGCAACATGGTGGAACAGTATGTGTGCACATGCCTACACGTACTGACTAATGGGTCTGCCCCATTCAACTTCTGGGTCTCCAAATTGGGCACATGGCCTGAGCTTGCCCTTTATGCCTTGGAGGTGCTGGCCTGCCCTGCAGCCAGTGTATTGTCTGAACGTGTGTTTAGCACGGCAGGGGGCGTTATCACAGACAAGCGCAGCCGCCTGTCCACAGCTAACGTTTATTAAAATGAACCAGGCATGGATCCCACAAGACTTGTCTGTACCTTGACATTTATACCGGCCTCACACCGACATTGGTATACTTAAGGGAACTTATTCTTTTTTTTTTTTTTTTTTATAGAAGATAAGTCTTTATTGGAATTTGTAACAGGAGAAACATGAAAAATAAATCATGGTACGTTTTATATGGAAAAAGTGAACCCGTGCTAGAACATCTCTGGGTTTGTCTGCAGATAGTGATCTTTTTTTTTTTATATGTCTCAATATTTTGGGGGCTACCCCAATTAGAAAAAAAACAAGCAAACAAAATACAGTGTTGGTTACCTCCTCCTCCTCCTCTACCGCCGCTTCCACCTGCACCGCCACGGTCACCGCCTCCTCAACCTCCTACTCCACATCCACCTCCTCCTCCATTTTTTATTTTTTTTGTATGTGATTTTAAGTTATTTCCCTATCCACATTTGTTTGCAGGGCACTTGTCCTACTCTTACTCCCATTTTGCTTCCTTTTTCTGCCCTCTAGCCCTTTCCAGGACTTTTTTAGAGCCATTTTAGTGCCCAAAAGTTCGGGTCACCATTGACTTCAATGGGGTTCGGGTCAAGTTCAGGGCCGAACTCGAACTTTTTCGCGAAGTTCGGCCCAACCCGGCGAACCCAAGCATCCAGGTGTCCGCTCAACTCTATGTAGGACCACTGGTTAGAGTGCTGAGGGCCTGTCCACATCGTCAGGCAGCCTAATTCACCTTATTCATCCCTACTAGTAAAAATGAGCATTTAACACTTACATTACATATGGCAACCTACTGCAAAGATTACTTATTTTCAAGCTTCACCTCTACCCACCTCCGGGCACTGACCCTTGGTTCCACTGTCTACTCATCTCCCAATACTGTCCCTTTTAGAGAAAACAGAACCAGGTATCATTTTGTGGTGCTAAGTAATTTGTATGGAATTTGGTAACGCCAGAATGAGGGCGGCAGAGAGAGAGAGTCCTGGGTCCCGGAGGCAGGACAGTTTTCAATGTAACACTGGTGCTATGCTGTCCCTGAGTGGAGTCTGGCTCTGCTCAGTCTCACTCACTGCAGCTGTCTCCTATCACACACGTGCGGCCCGGAGACTTTCTTGCTCAGACTGTCACTCTCCGGGCAGCATGTGTGTGTGATAGGAGACAGCTGCAGTGAGTGAGACTGAGCAGAGCCAGACTCCACTCAGGGACAGCGTGGAACCAGTGTTACATTGAAAACTGTCCTGCCTTTGCTCAGGGGCTGTC
>BLSH010087902.1:193133-217339 GCA_018402905.1 Glandirana rugosa
TCCATTCTCAATCTGAGGGTCAGGGAACACTCTCATCTCAGTACAACGACCGGGGACCCCCTACCTGTGCCGGACCCCTCTCCCTCGACGGTCGGTCTCTCATCTGCTCGTCGATCTCTCAGCATCCCCCAGGGGCCAGCAACATGACTCTACTCTCACAAGGGACTGGGAGTCTAACTCTTACCTTCTTTATTTGTCCTCCATCGGTCCGGATGAGAGGAGGAAGAGGAGAAGAAGACATCGCAATTTCCATTTCCTGTGTCCCCGCGCTCTGGCCATCATGTTCAGTCTCCGGCGTGATTGAGCGAATGGGATCATGTGTGAGGGTGGGACTCCAGGAGCAACCGTGATCGCGGACAGGCCAGCTCCGCCGCCGCACATGACCCCATTCACCCAATTACAGGGCACCGGAGACTGAACATGGCGGCCAGAGCGCGGGGACACAGGAAATGAAAAAATGAGGAGGAAGCCAGTAGTGACACACACTGGCTTGGAATTTCGCCCCCCTAAATGTTGCGCCCGGTGCCACGGCCCCCTTCGCACCCCCCACGCTACGCCACTGATTCCTGCCACTGATACCAACAATGCGGCACTGTTTCTCCCACTGACACCAATGAAGGGGCGCTATTCCTTTCACTGACACCAATGATGGAGAAATATTCCTCCCACTGACACCAATGATGGGCCACTATTCCTCCCACTAACACTAATGGCATGGCACTATTTCTCCAACTGACTCCACTGATGGGGCATTGTTTACTCCCATTGATGTCAGAGCATTTTCTACTCTCACTGACCACAGTCCAACCCCCTAAAAGTCTGAAGGACAGTAGACTGGTCCTTTGTTTAGAAAGTTTGGAGACCCCTCTCCATTGTTGAGAAACCTGATTGTGGACTTAACTGCAACATTTTTTTATAAGTTTTGTCTGTGGGACAGACATGATGCACAGGTTGAGTTCCATGTTATATGGTTTACTCCTTTAGTATATATAAAGCCAAAATGCGTCTCTTCATTTTTACACAGTAGGAGAGGGTTAAAATTATTGTTAAAAATAACAATACTGCGCATCCAAGAATGGTTTAATCAGCTAGCACCACAACTTCAACAAAATTGTGAATAACAGAAAAACATAAACAGTGTAGCGCTATAACCATAAATTAAATTGTTCGATAAAAATGTCCCAAAGAAAGTTGAATATATGAGACCTGGGACCAACCCAGGAAAGCAAATGAAGAAGTGTCTTTATGAAATCACCATAATTGGATCAAGAGCACAAAAGTGAAAGGATGTGATAAACAAATATTAATATTCAGTGCTTCATAGTGCTCCACCGTAGACAAGTGTATCCCCCACCTTGTATAGTTAAACACTCTTACCAAAGGTAAGCAGATAGCCAGCATGTGAAATTAATCCTTGTGGGTCAGCATACTCCATGGGCACCAGCAATCAAAACGGTCATCAGAATAAGTTAGGGTCCAAACTGTCAAGCCATCCCTCATATGCAGGAAGCCAGCAATGGTCCGTCCATATAAAATGAAAATCCGCACATAGTATAACTCCGTATGACAAGGAATTTATTTCTTGAAAAATTGCACTTACGTTTCCAAGCAGATAAAACAGCAGTAGGGAATTCCGGACATAAAATGGCGCATGTGTCCAGTTTTGGAGACCTCGCTTACAAAAAGATACTGATGGGATAGAACATGGCCAGAGACGGGCAACATAAATGGTAAAAGGTCTGAGAGATAAAACATATCTGGAGAGACTTTAGGAACCAATTATGTACACTTTGGAGGAAAGAAGGGAAAGGGGCACATGACTAAACCTTTAAATACATTAGAGATGAGAATAAGATTCAGGAGGGCAGGATTTTCAATATGAAGCTAAGATCACGAACATGGGGACCTCAAACTAGAAGGAGGAAAGTGCAAAACTAACCTTAGAAAGTATTATGTTACGGAACGAGTAGTGGCCATATCAGGGGCCAAACATAGGTTTCAACCAAATCCAAGCTGTTTCCTTGCTTGGAACAGATTTTCAGCAGTGAATAAGTCAACAGTAGGTATATGAAAACATTGGGCAAGCATAGATCTATACTTAGGCAAAAAGTTTAAAAAAAAACCCCGAAAAAGTGGCAGACTTAATGGACCACATAGTCTTTTTCTGCCATCACTCTTCAAATGTTCTAAGCTCTAGGCAATGCCCTTATCCAAAATGAAACAGATAGTTACCAGCTCGAGGAAATTATTGGAACGATTGTCTACCTTTACTTCATCAATAAAGACCTAGCAAGGAGCGGGAACTTTCCTAAAATATTAATTTACAGTAGTTACCTTTTAAATAGTTCAGCCATGTTCAGGTGTGTTTCTGACTCACCAGGACACAAATATAAAAGAGTAAAAAAGGGCTCCTCCTAGTACTTTTCAATCCTCTGATCTGTAATTTTTGTTTCTCTTGCAACCCTGCAGGTTTCTTGGCTTCTGCTGTTTGCCGCCTATCTGTGCCCATGGATCAACTCTGGCTGAACACAAGCTGCCCAAAATCAGATTGTGTTTGACTTTGGAGCTTCACTCAATTACTTCTTTGCAGGAGTACTAAATAAAGACCAGACACTCCTTGGAATAAAATTTACTTTATATTTATAACCATTATTGTATGGTGGAAGAGTGTCCAATACAGCTGTATAAGGTATGTTTGGAGTAGTGAGCATCAAGGGCAATTTGCTACTCACCTTTATTGTTTATTGACTGGACAGGAGTGTTTCTGTCTACTGGTACCATATCTACCAGATGCATATTTCAGGATACATATAACTATTGTTGTACAGCTAAGTGCATTTCGGTTCAGTAAGAAGACCTGTAAAAGCATTAACTGCTGAGATTAAAATGAAGGGAGATGTAAACCCTAACTAGGTGTCATTTGGTTTGCTTAAGCACTGTTATCGAGATTTACTAAAACTGCTGCACACGGAATCTGGTGCAACTGGGCATAGAAACCAATAAGCTTCTAACTCCAGCTTTTTCAATTAAGCTTTGACAATAAAACCTAAAAGCTGATTGGTTACTAAGCACAGCTGAACCAGATTTTGCCATTTTGTTCCCATAAAATATTGTTCATATTGTATATTGCACCCATTCTCAACCGGGCTACCATGGAACCCTAGGATTCCTCCAGGGGTGGCTAGGGGTTTCTTGAACTGTAGCTAACAGACCTCCCATCTGTTGGCGCCTTCACAGTTCCAGATCCATCAGCACTTGGCAGAGACAGCAGTGTGGCTGCAAGGGTGTCATTCTGGCCACCTTTGTAAGGGTGTGCATTCTTCCCACTTACAACAACCAATGTGAGGGGCATTTTCCCAAGGACCCTAAATCGGTTACTCTTACTAGGGTTTCCCTGAGACCTGAAAATAATGTCAAGGGTTCCTCAGGGGTGAAACTGTTGAGAAAGCCTAGTATATTGTAATTTACACCCTTCTTTTGCATCTCAGTGCTGGGAAAGTTCTCTAGTTCTTTTTTAACCACTTCCTGTCTACATGTGCTTGGCCCATGGTCGGTTGCACATCATTGCCTTGAACCAGTTTAATGATAGTGGACTGTATGTTCACATGACGGCTTGCAATCTCAAGGGCATTTGTGACAAGTTGACAATGCAGGAGCACAAATGTGAGAACCGGACGTGCCTGAACAAGGAACCCATAGCAGGATCACCTGGTACCAGTATGAATGAAAGCTGTAGATTTAAATGATTAAAAACTATTTTTGAAATGATATTAACATGTTAAAGATTAAATGTGATTTGAATGGGTGTAGTTATACTTTAATTTTTATATCGGGCTTATACACTGTATTTTTATTTAAAAAAATTAATACATTTAAATAGATAATAATGGTTTACAGGTAAAATTCTTTCGCGATACAACATTTTAAAATGTTAACCCTGAAGTCCAATATTGAAGGATAGATCTATGAACATTTCTAGAAACATCACATTTGTCAGAGCCAAATTCACCTTTCCTGTTGTAAATCTTATTCCTTTGTCCTTCGTATGCATTTGTAAGGCATCCGTGGAAGCTCAGCGTGCTAATATATGTGTACTCCGGGGCTGCAATGAATATGTAAATACATGACAATTATGTCATTTTTCATGGTAACACACGGTAAAGGTTTAATATTGTTTGGCTATTCTCTGAAGCATGGCATCAACTGACATGAAACAAAATGATTTGGTAATATTAGTATTGTTGAGTAATAGCCCAACTCATTATTGTCCTTCTATAAACCATTAGCACTTTTGTTTAAATAGTTTGAATGGAAATGTCTTGTTTACGGGCGAGATCGGCTCCTTTTGAAGCCAGGAGCATTGTGGGTTTATGAGAAACAGTGGGGTACCTTTCCATGCATGGGAAAATGCCTTTTGCTCTGGGCAAAAAAAAGAGACTCCTTTGTGATTTCATTAGCTCTTCCTTTGTGTGGGCTGTAGAAGAAAGAGGTTGAGCCTTAAGAATGTGGCAAAGAAAAAAAAAAATCACATTAAAAAAGGTTCTGCGTTTGATGAATTCATTTCCCTATGTAAATCGCCGTTATGCACAGGGATAAGCGGGAGCATGGCATTAAATGGAGTGCAGGCGATACTATGTAGATCTTTATTAACACCTGGCAGTTTATGGATGAGAGTTGGAGAAGGATGGTTTTTTGTAACACTTATATTGGATGTCAAAGCTGATTTTTAAATACAGACCAACAGAAGCAAAAATGTATATTTTGAAATTAATTAATATTTTTAGATTATTTTTTACAATTATTTTATTATTATTAGTAGTAGTAGTAGTAATAGTAGAAGTAGTAGTATATTATTGTTATTAATTTTATTAATAAAATTAATAAAATACAATTAATATTATTATCAATATTACTATTATTATTATCGTCATCATCATCGATATTACCAATACTATTAACCACTTGCCGACCGCCGATCGGCATTTGACGGCGGCAAAGTGGTTCGTTCCCGCAAAACGCCGTCATACGACAGCGGCTGCGGGAACGAGCTTAGTGAGCGCGCGCGCGCCCGCCGGAGGCGCGCCCGCACGCTCACTGTGTTCGGGGAGGGCCAGGGAGCGGGTGCGGCGGCTTCGATTGCCGCCGGCTACCCGCGATGGCCCCCCGGAGCGAAGGAACGGAGGTCCGTGTAAGTAAACACGGACCTCCGTTCTGTGTGAGGGGGAAGGGCTGTGATCACAGCCTTCCTGTATACGGAGGCTGTGACCACTTCCCTTCCCCAGCTAGGGCAGTCCCCCTACAGTTAGAACACGCCCAGGGAACACAGTTAACCCTTAGAGCGCCCCCTGCAGGTTAACCCCTTCACTGCCAATGGCATTTACACAGTAATCAGTGCATTTTTATAGCACTGATCTCTGTATAAATGCCAATGGTCCCAAAAAAGTGTCAAAATGGTCCGACATGTCCGCTGAAATATCGCAGTACCGCAAAAAATCGAGATCGCCGACATTACTAGTAAAAAATAAAAAAAAATAAAAACCCCAAAAATGAATTCTCATCATCCGTAAACGCGACCACTTTTGCGCAAACCAATCAATAAACGCCGATTGCGATTTTTTTAATCGCAAATATGAGGAAGAATGTAAATCGGCCAAAAACGGTGAAAAAAAATGTTATATTATATTTTTTTTTGGATTTGTATTTTAGCAAAAAGTAAGAAATTTGGGTTTTTTTGCAAAATTGTCGCACTTCTTTTGTTTATAGCGGCGATCAGAAATGACGCAGCGGTGATCAAATACCACCAAGAGAAAACTCTATTTGTGGGAAAAAAAGGACGCAAATTTCGTTTGGGTACAACGTCGCACGACCGCGCAATTGTCAGTTAAAGCGACGCAGCGCCGAATCGCAAAAAGGGCTCCGGTCCTAAAGCTGGAAATCCTTCCGGGGCTGAAGTGGTTAATATTATTATTGTTATTATTATTATGGCAGTATTCAACACAAAAGCAGCAAACATTTATTCTAACATAATTCTTAGATACAATGGCTGTATTAGACTTCGTTTTTAGGCTTTAGTTCTTATATTTTAATCTGGTGATCTGGTCAGTAAGTCTGTTGTTTTTCAAATTAACAATCTGTCCTGCAAATGTATCAGTTGCAGAGGGGAGAGAAACCATTTAACACCGACAGAGGTGCTTACAATGATCATTTTTTATTTATTTATGTAAAACCTTTATCCCAAAATTAAAAAAAAAACAAAACTTTTTTGTTGTAACAGCTTATAAAGTATTAGCTGGAGTTTGGCTTCAATGTGATCTAAATCCGCTAGTATATCTAACACTGCCTTCCCCCCCAAGACTGACAATGCTGCTGTCTAAAGGTGCCCCCTGTGCTCCTTCATCCAGAGTGGAGGCACTCTAATACAGGAGGTATGTTAAAGTGGTAGTAAACCCTCCTATTATTTTCAGCCAAGGAAGCTGCCATCTTGGCCTCTGTTTAACCTACAAATGTCGTGATGTTGCACATGTGATCATCTATGACGCCAGATATTGGATGGTTTGACGGTTTAGAGCACAACCAATGGGAGTGTTACATTTCAGGCACGTGCTGCACGTGGTGTTTAACCACTTCACCTCCGGAAGAATTTCCCAGTTTAGGACCAGAGCACTTTTTGCGATTCGGCACTGCGTCGCTTTAACCGACAATTGCGCGGTCGTGCGACGTTGTACCCAAACAAAATTTGCATCCTTTTTTTCCCCCACAAACAGAGCTTTCTTTTGGTGGTATTTGATCACCTCTGCGTCATTTCTGATCGCCGCTATAAACAAAAGAAGAGCGACCATTTTGCAAAAAAAAAACCAAATTTCTTACTTTTTGCTAAAATACAAATCAAAAAAAAAATATAAAAATACATTTTTTTTCATCGGTTTTGGCCGATTTATATTCTTCCTCATATTTGTGATAAAAAAAAAATCGCAATCAGCGGTTTTTGATTGTTTGCGCAAAAATGGCCGCGTTTACGGATGGTGAGAATTCATTTCTGGGGTTTTTATTTTTTTTAAATTTTTTACTAGTAATGGCGGCGATCTGCGATTTTTAGCGGTACTGCGATATTGGGGTGGACATGTCGGACATTTTTGACACTTTTTTGGGACCAATGACATTTATTCAGCGATCAGAAATTTAAATGTCCACTGATTACTGTATAAATGTCATTGGCAGTGAAGGGGTTAACCTGCAGGGGGAGAGCTAGGGGTTAATAGTGTTCCCTGGGTGTTCTTACTGTGGGGGGGTTGGGCTACCATGGGCATGAGAGATCTAACTGATCCCAGTGACAGGAATCAGTAGATCTCCCATGCCTGCACTGTCAGAATGGGGAACTGCCGTGTTTACATCGGCGGTTCCCCGTTCTTTGCCTGTGACCGCTCATCGCGGCTCGCCGGCAGACATCGGGTCCGCCCGAGCCGCGGGCACACTCCTCAGGAGTGCGGCGGCGTGTCTTTTTACAGCGATTCGCGGCCAGCGTCCACACTGCCGCCGTAAATATGCGGTAGGCGGTGTGGAACTGGTTAAACTGTTAAATGGATGGGTTTACTACCGCTTTAATGGCCAGATAACCAGGTGAAAATAGAGGGGGGAAAAAGCCTAAAAAAAGAAAAATGAATGCAGCCACCACATCTAATGATACGTAAGCTGTAATATATAACATTTTTGGTTTTGGGTTTAATATTGATTTAAATTATTATTATTTTTGCTATTATTATTAGTAGTAGTAGTATACTTTATTTCAAAAGCACCATTTGTTTATGTGCTTTTGCACTTCTCATCAAATGAGATTTGCAGTGTTTTTAATATACAGGGTGGGCCATTTATATGGATACACCTTAATAAAATGGGAATGGTTGGTGATATTAACTTCCTGTTTGTGACACATTAGTATATGTGAGGGGGGAAACTTTTCAAGATGGGTGGTGACCATGGCGGGCATTTTGAAGTCAGCCATTTTGAATCCAACTTTTGTTTTTTCAATAGGAAGAGGGTCATGTGACACATCAAACTTATTGGGAATTTCACAAGAAAAACAATGGTGTGCTTGGTTTTAACGTAACTTTATTCTTTCATGAGTTATTTACAAGTTTCTGACCACTTATAAAATGTGTTCAATGTGCTGCCCATTGTGTTGGATTGTCAATGCAACCCTCTTCTCCCACTCTTCACACACTGATAGCAACACCGCAGAAGAAATGCTAGCACAGGCTTCCAGTATCCGTAGTTTCAGGTGCTGAACATCTCGTATCTTCACAGCATAGATAATTGCCTTCAGATGACCCGAAAGATAAAAGTCTAAGGGGGTCAGATCGGGAGACCTTGGGGGCCATTCAACTGGCCCACGACGACCAATCCACTTTCCAGGAAACTGTTCATCTAGGAATGCTCGGACCTGACACCCATAATGTGGTGGTGCACATCTTCATCTGAAGGCAATTGTCTATTCTGGGGTTTTTATTTTTTTTACATTTTTTACTAGTAATGGCGGCGATCTGCGATTTTTAGCGGTACTGCAATATTGCAGTGGACATGTCGGACATTTTTGACACTTTTTTGGGACCAATGACATTTATTAAGCGATCAGAAATTTAAATGTCCACTGATTACTGTATAAATGTCATTGGCCCATGCCTGCACTGTCAGAATGGGGAACCGCCGTGTTTACATCGGCGGTTCCCCGTTCTTTGCCTGTGGCCGCTCATCGCGGCTCGCCGGCAGACATCGGGTCCGCCCAAGCCACGGGCACACTCCTCAGGACTGCGGCGGCGTGTCTTTTTACAGCGATTCACGGCCAGCGTCCACACTGCTGCAGTAAATATGCGTTAGGCGGTGTGGAACTGGTTAAACTGTTAAATGGATGGGTTTACTACCGCTTTAATGGCCAGATAACCAGGTGAAAATAGAGGGGGGAAAAAGCCTAAAAAAAGAAAAATGAATGCAGCCACCACATCTAATGATACGTAATGCTTAGAATGCTGGCAAGGTGCAAAGTCCCAGCTGCCAGAGTAAAAAGAGGGAAGAGACGTTTTGATTTTACTGCCTCTGCTGTGAACTTTGAATATTAAATTCTCCCCAATGCCTGTAGCTACAGTTGTGAATTAGGGTTTGCTTATGTACAGTAGTTAAACCTTACCATTGAACTTCTCTTATTTGCTCCATTTTGATCGGGAACTATTCCATTGAATTCCATTGTTTTGTTATACACTGCATGTTTGATATTACAGAGGAGGTTACTAATCTTTTCTATGACACCAAACTCATCACCTATTCTTGGACCCCATTCCCTCACAAATACTCAAGTCAACCTCTTGTTCTATTCTACAGTCTTTTACACACATCCTCAAACTGTCCATCTATACTGGCATCTTAATCTCCCCCTAAAAGATTCACTGGTCACCCCCATACTTAAAAAGCCCTCAACAACCCACCTACTTGCTCCACTTTACCTCCAGACTTCTAGAGGGCCTAGGTCTACAACTGTCTAAGCTTCTACCTCACTTATAACAAACTTCTCGACTCCCTGCAGCTTGGCTTTTACCCTCAACAGTCTACAGAAACGACCCTTCTAAAACTCACTAACGACTTACTAACTGCTAAAACCATTGGCCACTACTCAGTACTTATAGACACTTCTGCTTCCAATTCCTTTACCTTGAAGACTCTACTCTTACCTGGTTCCATCAAGATCAATGCTGCCACATAATTAATCACTGTTGAAATCTTGCCATCTTTGCCTCCATAACATTTCAAAAATATGCCCATTCTTGCCCAATGTAATTTCCCCCTGTGCTCCATCCTCCAATTTCTCCATCAAAATCAATAGCATGACTACCCTTGCCTTACTTCATGCCAGCCAAGTTACTAGGTGTAATCCTGCACTCTGTCCTCTGCTGCCACACAAACAATCACTGTCCAAACCTTGCCACCTTCACCTACATAGTATTTCCAAAATATGCTCTCACTGGAACCCAGCAGTCTGAACAACTGACCTACTTGCTCCTCTTTACCTCCAGACTTCTAGGAGGCCTAGTCTAAGCTGCCACAACACTGATAGCAAACTTCCAAACCCCCTTCAGCCTGGCTTTTACCCCTAACAGTCTACAAAAACTACCCTTCTAAAACACACGAATGACTTACTAACTGCTAAAACAATTGGCCACTACTCCATACTTGTAAACCTTTCTGCTTCCACTTCCTTGACTTTCAAAATTCTACTCTTACTTGGTTCTCCTACCTATGCAAGCTCTCTTTTAGTGTCACCTACAATTCTACCTCCTCCTCACCTCTTTCCATAGAGGTCCCCCAAGGCTTTGTATTGGACCCCTTCTATTCTCTATCTACACCTCCTCCCTTGGTTAGTTGATAAAATCTCTATGCTGATTATGTGAAAATCCATCTCTCCACTCTTCAGCTCACAATCTTTCAAAAACTGAGTTTGTAATATATTCTCCTCCTCCCTGTGCCCCTCCCTATTTTTTCCATCAATATCATTAGCATGACTACCCTTGCCTTCCCTCATGCCAACCAAGTTACTAGGTGTAATCCTGGACTCTGACCTCTGCTGCCACACAACCAATGACTGTCCAAATCTTGCCACCCTTGCCCCTATAACATTTCTAAAATTTGCCTATTTTTAACCAATGCAACTACCATGCTACTAATTCACTGTTGTCTTGACTATTGCGAGTTATCTCCACCACAGCATGGTTGAAGCCTGCTGGAGCTAGGATTAACGTAACAATTACAGCTTATAAACTGCAGACAGTTTGTATGTAAAATATAAAGACATACAAATACTGTATATAGAAATAAGGAAATCTAGGGAGGGGGGGGGGGCAACAAAGGCATTAACCACTTCAGCCCCGGAAGGATTTCACACTTTAGGACCAGAGCACTTTTTGCGATTCGGCGCTGCATCGCTTTAACTGACAATTGCGCGGTCATGCAACGTTGTACCCACAAATAGAGCTTTCTTTTGGTGGTATTTGATCGCCTCTGCGTCATTTCTGATCACCGCTATAAACAAAATCACTTACTGACAGGAAGTGAGGGAAAATATCCCCAAAAGGGGCAGAGACAACAGTAGAGGGTCTGTCCTTTCTTTGCTCTTTGCCAGGAATTTGGCTTTTAAGATGAACTACAGGCTGGATAATAAATAAGTATTGTCCCCCTGCATTCATGGCTCATTTTGTCTTGGACAGCGGTCTCCAAACTGTGGTCTGTGGGCCATATGTGACCCTTTTCTTGCCTTTATCTTGCCCCTGGGATACTATTCCTCCCACTGATACAATGCACTATTTCTCCCACTGACACCAACAATAAGGCTCCAGTCCTACTGACACCAACAGTGGGAAATAATTCCCCCCACTGACACAAGGGGGCCCTCTTTCTTCAACTGACACCAATGATGGGGCTCTATTCCTCCCACTGACACTGACAAGGGGGCAATACTCCTTCCACTAACACCAACGAAAGAGCAACCCGCTTGTAGTACCCGCTTGGTTTAACCACTTCAGACCCGGAAGGATTTGCCCCCTTCCTGACCAGGCCATTTTTTGCGATACGGCACTGCGTTACTTTAACTGACATTTGCGTAGTCATGAGACGTTGTACCCAAACTAAATTGATGTCATTTTTTTTTTTGATTGGGAACTATTCCATTGAATTCCATTGTTTTGTTATACACTGCATGTTTGATATTACAGAGGAGGTTACTAATCTTTTCTATGACACCAAACTCATCACCTATTCTTGGACCCCATTCCCTCACAAATACTCGAGTCAGCCTCTTGTTCTATTCTACAGTCTTTTACACACATCCTCAAACTGTCCATCTATACCGGCATCTTAATCTCCCCCTAAAAGATTCACTGGTCACCCCCATACTTAAAAAGCCCTCAACAACCCACCTACTTGCTCCACTTTACCTCCAGACTTCTAGAGGGCCTAGTCTACAACTGTCTAAGCTTCTACCTCACTTATAACAAACTTCTCGACCCCCTGCAGCTTGGCTTTTACCCTCAACAGTCTCCAGAAACTACCCTTCTAAAACTCACTAACGACTTACTAACTGCTAAAACCATTGGCCACTACTCAGTACTTATAGACACTTCTGCTTCCAATTCCTTTACCTTGAAGACTCTACTCTTACCTGGTTCCACCAAGATCAATGCTGCCACATAATTAATCACTGTTGAAATCTTGCCATCTTTGCCTCCATAACTTTTCAAAAATATGCCCATTCTTGCCCACTGTCATTTCCCCCTGTGCTCCATCCTCCAATGTTTCCATCAAAATCAATAGCATGACTACCCTTGCCTTACTTCATGCCAGCCAAGTTACTAGGTGTAATCCTGCACTCTGTCCTCTGCTGCCACACAAACAGTATTTTTTTCCCCATAAATAGAGCTTTCTTTTGGTGGTATTGGATAACCTCTGCGGTTTTTAATTTTTTGCGCTACAAACAAAAAAAAAAATAAACGTCAATTTTGAAAAAAAAACACTATTTTTTATTTTCTGCTATAAAACATACCCAACAAAAAAATTTTAAAACCCTAATTTCTTCATCATTTTAGGCCAATATGTATTCTGCTACATATTTATGGTAAAAAAAACCCCAATAAGCGTATATATTTATTGGTTTGTGCAAAAGTTATAGCGTCTACAAAATAGGGGATAGATTTATGGCATTTTTATTATTTATTTTTTGTTTACTAGTAAAGGTGGTGATCAGTGTTTTTTAGCGGGACTGCAATATTGCAGCGGACAGATCGGACACCTAACTGACATTTTTGACACTTTTTTGGGAACCAGTGACATTATTACCGTAATCAGTGTTAAACATATGCACTGTTATTGTACTAATGACACTGGCAGGGAAGGGGTTAACATCAGGGGCGATCAAAGGGGTAAAATGTGTTCCCTCACTGTGATTGGTTCCCCCGCTGGCCAATCGGCCACAGAGGCTAGTGCACGAATCACCGTACCGGTACGGCGATTCACGCAGGCGAGACACCTTGTCGCAGTATAACTGCGGCGGGTGGTCAGCAAGTGGTTAATAACCAGGCCATTTTTTGCAACTTGGCACTGCGTTCTTTAACTGACAATTACGCAGCGGCGCAATGCAAACAAAATCGATGTGCTTTTCTTCCCACAATTACAGCTTTCTTTTGGTGGTATTTGATCACCTCTGCAGTTTTTATTTTTTGTACTATAACCACTTCCGTACAGCCGGACGTCATATGACGTCCTTGGGTTTGAGTGGTGATATCTGAATGGTGGGTGCAGCTGCAGGCACCATTCAGATACCGTTTTTTTCAGCAGGCGATTCCCTGCAAGATAAAAGTGATCTTAGTGGCGGATTCGCCGCAAGATCACTTTTATCAGAGGCGGGAGAGGTGCCCCCCCCCCTCCCGCCGCTTTCCGGTCATCTCCGCCGTTTACCGGACCCGCCGGCAGCAACGGAGATGATCCGATGCTGTCCCCCAGTGTCTGTGAGCCGACTGAGCGGCTGAAGCCGCTCACTCGGCTCCATAACACGGCCGGCGGAAATGACGTCAGAAATGACGTCTGCCCAACGGTCTTAAAGGGCCCGATTTTTTTTTTCTTCTGTCACTTTTTTCAGATTTTTTTTTTTTTTTTTTTTGCATTTTAGTGTAAATATGAGATGTGAGGACTTTTTGGCCCCGGATCTCATATTTAAGAGGACCTGTCCTGCTTTTTTCTATTATGAGGAATGTTTACATTTCTTGTAATAGGAATAAAAGTGATCAAAAATTGTTTTTTCTTTTTTTTTTTTTTTTTCAATAGATTTTATTGATAAAGAGGACCAGATACAAACATTACAAAATATGGCAGACAGCGCCTTGTTTACACAGATTATGTTTACATGGCTTGTAGTAGGCAAGTACATACATGGAGCTTGGATAACTCTATATGGGGTCTTGCAACCTGCTGGAGGCGACTGTGAGGAGGGTACGAGTAGTGTGAGAGTCAAAATAGAATACCAACAATACAGTGATGTTCTAGACCAAACAAGGAGTAAAACCGGGGGGGGGGGGAGGGGAGGGGGGGTGCCACCGGGCTACTTAGCCAAGGAAGCATGGTGGGCCTTGGCAACAGGAGCTTGATATAGCAATGCTCAGTCCGGGAGAATATCATTGTCCAGATGCCGATGGTAGATATGGGCCAGGTTTTGAGGCTGCAGCACTTCTATGAGAGGTATTGGTTGCGGGGTCAAGGGATATCATCTTGAAGAAAGTGGGGGTTGTAGCCTCCAAAATAGAGGAAAGGTTCTCCTAGACCTCTGAAGTCCACCGAGGGAAGAATGGTTGACATGAATGGGCCCCATTTGCTTAGAAAGAACTTTGTTGGGCGTGTGAGGTCGAAGTTGGTGTTGAATTTGTCCTTGTGCAGGAGGGCAATGAGATCTCCTTCCACTTGGGAGATTGATGGGCCGGTGTGAGATGTCCAGGTCTTTAATATGGCTCGTCTCGCAAGCAGAAGGCATGTTAATGACCAGTCCTTGGTTTGGGGGTCAGGTGGGGGGGACCAATTGATCAGCTCTTTATCCCAGTGGCCAAAGATCAGTAATAGGGGATCTTTTGGGAGGAGAAGAAGGTTGACTTTTTTGACATAGGCGATGACCTGATCCCAGAATGTTGAGATGTAGTTGCAGTCCCAGAAGCGGTGGGTTAAGGTGGGTCGCTGGTGACCGCAGTGGGGGCAGGAGAAGGCCTTTTGGTTTGACTTGTCGTGTAGAAAGGGAATATAGGCCCTGTGGAGGATTTTCAGCTGGGTTTCTCTCCAAACCTCATTGGGTGTCAACTTGAGGGTATGTTTGTAGCCATCCAAAATTTTTTGTGGAAGGTTTGCGTCCTTGAAATCTTTTTTCCAATTTGTGGTGTTAGACCCGGGTCGGTGTTTCCTGTCTAGTAGGGGTTTGTATATCTCAGAGATCTTGTAGGATCTGTTTCGGATCAGGGAGTCTATCACGCACGTCTTGAATCTCTGGTTACTGGTGGGGCAGGCGGCTTTGAGGTAGCTAATACATTGCCAGTAGAAGAAGACATGTGAGGTGGGGATTGCAAATTCCTTCGCGACTGAAGGGAAGTCTCGTGGGAGACCGTCTTGCTCCTGGCAAAGAGAGGCGAAAGTGGTCAGTCCGCATTTCTCCCAGGTGAGGAAAGCCTTGTGGTCTTGGCCCCCAGGGAAGTTAGGATTGCCTCTTATGGGAAGGTAGGTGGACATAAATGGTGATAGGTTGAATATTTTTCTGTATTCCCTCCAGGCAATCGCCGTGTCCCTTAAGAGCAGGTTGTGTTGAAGTTTTGTGGGAACCTCTTTCCATTTGGTGTGGAGCAGAGCCGTCAGCGATAGCGGGTGGACCATTTATTTTTCCAGGTTATAGTTCGAGTAGTTAGAGGATTGTGTGATCCAGTCCATACTGATTCTAAGCAAGCTGGCAATATTGTACAGTCGTAAGTTTGGGAGGCTGGCGCCCCCCTCGCCCCTGGGGAGATGGAGCCTGTGCAGTGCTATTCGTGGTCTTTTGTTTTTCCAGACAAAGGAGGTCATGGCTTTGTTGAGTAATTGTATATCTTTATGTTTAAGGAGTAGAGGGATGGTTTGCATAGGGTAAAGCAAGCGGGCAAAGCTGACCATCTTTATCAGGTGGCATCTCCCCATGAGCGAGAGCGGCAAGTCCATCCACCCATTTAGTTCCTGAATGATTTTGGTGATGAGGGGGGGGTAATTCAGGTGATAAAGTGAGGCAGGGAGTTTCCCAATTTTTATACCCAGGTAGGTAATGTGTGAGTGCGCCAGCGTGAAAGGGGAGTAGGCGAGCCAGGGGAAGGTTTTTGTGTGCCCTAACGGGAGAATTTCACTTTTGCGATAATTTATTCTTAGCCCGGAGCAGGATCGAAAGGTGTCGAAGATGTTTTTGATGGTTGGCAAGTCTAAGGCTGGGTTGGAGGTAAATATAAGGAGATCATCGGCAAACAATGAGGATCGTAAGGTGGACTCCCCAATTTTTATCCCCTGGAGAGGGGCTACGTAATTAATGTATCTCGATAGTGGTTCAAGGGCGATGTTGAACAAGAGGGGGGAGAGGGGGCATCCCTGTCTGGTACCCTTGAATAGTCTAAATTCGGTGGTGAGGATGCCGGCCACCACCAGTCTGGCCGCCGGAGCCTTGTACATGGCCTCGACCAGGTGGAGGAAGGGTCCCTCAAAGCCCATCCTGGTCATAACTAATTGGAGCCAGTCGAAGTTGACGTTATCGAAGGCTTTTTCGGCGTCCAGCGTGATGATGGCTCGGTCTCCCATCGGGTCTAGTCTGGCGGTCTCTAGAATCGCCAAGACCTTCCTAATGTTGAGGGTAGCTGTTCTACCTTTGACGAAACCCGATTGGGCGGGGTCAATGATGTGGGGGATTATTAGGGCTAATCTTTTAGCTACGATTTTTGATAAGATTTTTGTGTCGATGTTGAGTAAGGATATAGGTCTATATGAACCGGGATCAGTAGGGTCTTTGCCTTTCTTTTCAAGAAGCTTAACAATTGCCTGATTGCTGGTGGGAGGGTAGGGGCCACCCTCCCATACTCGGGAGTAAACCGCCTGGAGGGAAGGTGTTATTTTGCTTTGGAGCATTTTGAAGAATTCACCCGTGAAACCATCTGGGTCTGGGGCTTTAGAAGGTGTCAGGTGCCTAATGGTGTCGTTTATTTCCTGGGTCGTAATGGGGGAATTGAGGGATTCCAGCTGGGACGAGGATATTCTGGGTAGAATAACTTTATCGAGGAAGGAAAGGGCCGATTCATTATTCATAGGGTCCGGGGCATACAAAGCGGAGTAGAAGTTGAGCATAATCTGACTGAGGTCTTCTGGTTTGGTTTTTAGGTTGCCTGAGGTGTCGCGGAGAGAAGAGATATGGGTTGGTTTATGAGGGCCCTTGCATAGCCTAGCTAGGAGTTTGCCAGCTTTATTGCCGAACTTATGAAAGGTTGCTTCTTGGCTGGATCTCTTGATGAGCTCCACCTTGTCTGCCCAGGCTTCGAACGCATGTTTGGCGTTGAGCCATATGGACCGATTGTCTGGGGTGTGTGAGCTAAAGAGGGCTCGCTGCGCGTTTCTAAGTTTAAGGCTGGTTTCCTTATATTGGGACATTGCGTGTTTCTTATAGGACGACGTGTAAGAGATTATTCGTCCCCTGAGAAACGCTTTGGCTGCCTCCCAGAATAAGGTTGGGTTGTCCGTGTGGGGGGAGTTGTGGAGTGAATATTCATCCCAGGCCTTTTCTAAGAACGACTGAAAGTCCTTATTGTTGTGAAGGAAGGGGGGGAATCTCCAAAGGTTTGGGCCTTTGAGAGGGTTGGTAAGAAGGAGGTCCGCTGATACCGGGGCGTGGTCAGAGATGACCAACTCATGTATTTCCGATGACTGTATCTTTGGTGTTAGGGTGTCGGTACAGAAGAGATAGTCGATTCTCGACAACGTGTTGTGGGGATGCGAAAAGAACGTGTATTCGTTCTCGATTGGGTGGTTGAGTCTCCAGATATCAGTCAGTCCCATGGAGGTGATGGAGGATGCGAGGGGAGTAGGGACGATGCTGGGTACTGCGTGTTTTGGACGTTTTTTGGCCGTTTTGTCTTCCAGGGGGTCCATTACGCTATTTAAGTCTCCCCCAGCTATAAGGGGCAGGTCTGGCCATTTCAGTAGGGCCTTGGACATGGCGCTAAAGAACTCCTTATTAGGGTTGTTTGGTGCGTAAACATTCGTTATTTGAAGGGTGGTGTTCTCAATTTGTACGCGGGAAGAGACCATTCGACCCTGGTCGTCTGACTCTACTGAGAGAATTTTGTGGGACAGGTTTTTATGAAAGAGGATCATGACCCTGCCTTCCGGGAGGAGGTTCCGGACCCAATTACCGATCCGACCCACAGTTTGCGCATGCGTGCAAAATCTGTTGGGGCAAGATGGGTTTCTTGCAGTAGGGCAACCTCGGCTTTAATCCGTTTAAGGTGGCGCAGTATTTTTAACCTTTTGTGGGGGGACCGTAGTCCTTTAACATTCCATGTTACTATTCTCATGGGGGGGGGTTTCGGGTTAGTGGGAGCGTTATTCCCCTTTGTGTAAGCTATGGGGGATTGATGTGAAGGGTGGGTCGCTGTACCCGAACCATGGCATGTGTGATAGGGTAGAACTGAGTAGTTGCCAGGTTGTAGTGGTGGCGGATGGGGGGGGGGGGGAGGGGAGAAGGGCAGAAAATTGGGAGTGGTAGACTGAGAACCAAAATCAACAACATTTTCTCTTTTTTCTGCATGGGTGAACTGCTTGTGCCGTCTCCCCTTGAAGTCCTCCATTAGATTATTGCCCTGCTGCGGGGCATGCCTACCCTGAGCGGAGGAGTGGGCAAGGGAAAATTTTGTCCCCAGCTTAAGGGGAGGGAGGGAGTTAGGTGGTGGAGAGGGCGCCTGCGGTAGACTCATGCGGATTACAGGTCACACTGTGCAAATGTATACATAGCCAGACAATGACAGGTCATAACACTTAGAGTGACAATATGCGGGGTCATACTACCTGGCGTAGCAATTTGTGGCTGCATAAGCAGAATTAACAGTCAGACATTTGAGGAGGCACTTGGGATCAGGGACTGTCTCTCCTGCGGGAGGGATCCGAGTTCCAGTTAGCGATGTCTGGATGTGGAGGCGTCCGTGATCTTTGGGCGTTTAGGAGAGTCCTTGCGGGGGCTTCCTTGGTCCAGAGGCCGGGTGCCCTGTGGTGGGGCCTGTGGCAAGCCCGAGGAGGGGTGAGAGCGGTGGGAGCGAAGGTATTGGTCCGCTGCTGCCGGATCTTGAAAGGCGAGTTGGTCCCCATTGGGAGCCTGGAAGCGGAGGACCGCTGGGTAGGCCAAGGTGAATTTGATATGCCTTTGGTAGAGTTGTGAGCAGATAGGTTGGAAGGCTTTCCTCTTTTTCGATACTTCTACAGAATAGTCTGCGAATATGAGGATTTTGAGTCCGTCGATTTCCAAGGATCTGGACTGTCGGAATTTTTGCAGTATTAGTGCCTTGTCTGCGTAGTTGAGATATCTCGCTATTATGGGACGTGAAGCAGATCTCTCGGGCTTGGGGGGGCCTAAACGATGGGCCCTCTCAACGGTTGCAGGAGCCGGGAGTCCCAGCGCCTCTGGGATCCGCTTGGAGCAGAAGTCCGCTAGATGTTGGGGTAGAAGCGATTCCGGGATGCCCACAAATCGCAGGTTGTTGCGTCTGGAGCGATTTTCGAGATCTTCGATCCTTTGCATCAACAGCTGATTGGACTTATCCAGGGATTGCTCATTTCCCTGCATTTGGTATATTTCATCTTCAATGTTGGATATGCGGTGCTCAGCCTCATTTAGTCTTCCTGCATGGTCCTTCAGCTCCCTGTGTACATGAGCTAGGCTGTCCTGGATGGCCTTGTGCACAGTGCTTTCCATGGAGGGTATTAAGATGGCGGCCACCGCGCGAGCAATACGCTCGGTATCGCATTCCCCTACCGGGGGGGGAGCGGGTTGTGAGGGGGCGCTTATCTCCATCCCCAAGTCCCCTTGTGTCCCGTTAGTTACCCTGGCAGCATCTCCCTGCGGTCCGATTTGCATCCCAGGTCCGGCCGCTCCGGCGTGAGCTGTGGCCGCGGATGTGTAGGCCGAAGCCGGGGGCTCGATTTCCGGCCGCGCCGGAGCGGGTGGGCGCTGTGCCGTTTTTTCCAGGTACTTCTCCATCCTGGGACCGGGGAGGCTGGCCTGGGTCTAGGGAAGCTGCTGGGAAGGTTTGTGGGGTCTGCTGCCTCCGCTGCTGGGTTTAATATGCTGATTTTGTGGAGGATTCGCGGGAGCTAGCTGAGGAGGCAGCTACTCCATGAGGCGCCGGACCGGAAGTGAAGACATTTTTTTTTTCTTTCTAAAGAACAGTGTAAAAATAAAAAGTAAAAAGCAAAATAAATAATTTAAAAAAAAAAAAAAAAAAAAAAATTTACAGTGCTCTGTCCCGCCGAGCTCGCACGCAGAAGCGAACGCATCCGTAAGTCCCGCCCACATATGAAAACGGTGTTCAAACCACACATGTGAGGTATCGCCGCGATCGCTAGAGCGAGAGCAACAATTCTAGCTCTAGACCTCCTCTGTAACACAAAACTGCTAACCTGTAGAATTTTTTAAATGTCGCCAATGGAGATTTTTAATTTGCAAAGTTTATCGCCATTCCGCGAGCGGACGCAATTTTGAAGCGTGACATGTTGGGTATCATTTTACTCGGCGTAACATTATCTTTCACAATATGGAAAAAAATTGGCCTAACTTTACTGTTTTCTTATTTTTTAACTAAAAAAACTGAATTTTTTTAAAAAAAAGCACGCTTGTAAGACGGCTGCGCAAATACGGTGTGACATACATTTTTTCAATGACCGCCATTTTATTCTCTAGGGTGTTAGGAAAAAAAATATAGATAATGTTTGGGGGTTCTAAGTAATTTTATAGCAAAAAAAACTGTTTTTAACTGGTAAGCACCGAACTCAAGAAACAGGCCTGGTATTGAAGTGGATAAACAAAAAAAGAGCAACAATTTTGAAAAAAAAACCCAACTTTCTGCTATAAAACATATCCAATAAAAATATGTAAAAAATCGAATTTATTCATCGGTTTAGGCCAATTTGTATTCTGCTACATATTTTTGGTAAAAAAAAACCCAATTAGCGTATATTGATTGGTTTGCATAAAAGTTATAGCGTTTACAAACTATGGGAATAGATTTAGGGACTTTTTTTTTTTTTTACTAGTAATGGCAGCAATCAGTGATTTTTAGTGGATCTGCGACATTGTGGCGGACAAAGTGACACTTTTTGAGGACCAGTGACACTAATACAGTGATCAGTGCTAAAAAAAAATGCACTGATCACTGTATAAACGACACTGGCAGGAAAGGGGTTAACATCAGGGGCATTCAAAGGGTTAACTGTGTTCCCTCAGTGTGTTTACTAACTGTGTAGGGGATGGCCTCACATGAAGAACATAGAGATTGCTGCTCCTGATTACTAGGAACAGACAATCCCCTTGTACTTCCCTGTCAGAACAGGGATCTGCCTTGTTTACTGTAGAGCGATCGTGGGTGGCTGCACGGGGGGGGGGGGGGGAGCCAATGCAAACGATATTCGCCAGACCCACGCATTGGCACACGGCCACAGTATCCATTACACGAAACAACGTAAAAGGTTCACACTGTGTGTGCAGCCAGGCGGGAGGCATTCCAGCCCAACAGCCAAGCAACCAGCATTTGTAATAGTCACTCGCAGTCAGAAAACAGTTAATGGAATTGTATTTATATTTATTAGGGGATTTAACTTGGATAGGGTATAGGGAAGGTCCAGGACACCATTAATCCATTATCTTTGTGCATTGAGGACTCGAGAGAAGCCTCTCTTATTTGGCGCAGTCTTTTTCACATCAAAACTTCAAATAAACGGCATCAACTGTATTTCCACTCCTCTTCACACCCCACAGCCTCTGAATGCAGTATAACACAGTCCTCCTATAGCAAGGGGTGTGATCCCTCCTGGGATCTCTGGAAACTAGCCGGGCCCTGTGCCCGGGCCCTGTGCCTGGCTGCTTCTATCCCCTCTTCTGGCTATAGAGGTTTCAAACGAACAGATGCCCCACTTTCACTGATCCTTGTTTCTAAGGGGAACGGTTGCTCAAAGTAAAGCTCACTAGGGTGCCTGTTCTTCACCAGCCTTAGGAATGCCAGCAGCCAGTCCTGACTGTGACACCAGAACAGTGGTGGTCACCTCAACCACCCAGAGGTAGCACCCCCCTCTACCCGGGGGGCCCCCTCTTGGCTCAACACTTCACCTCCAACCCACCACACGACTCCCCACACGTCAAGCCCCTGCAGGATTTATGTGGTGCCCACCCCATCAAGCTCTCAGCTTGGTATTGGCTAGGGCTCCCACAATACTGCTAAGCAGTGGCTCTCTTCCCTGGCAGTCAGTCCCTGGGGAAACTCTGTCGATTTCTACCCAGGCTGCTGAGTTGGACCCATAAAAGACATATTAAAAGTAGAAAATCTGGGGTGGGATGTCGATATCAGAGGCCTAAAGCATGTTCCCAAAAGGCATCATCCCAAAAATTGTAAATTAAATGCGACTGCAGAAAAAGCGGGACTTTAGATATGCCCTTGGGGGGAACACAGAAAATTCATTACGTATAAATATACAAACTATTTTTATTGATATTATATATAAAAAACACAAAAAAACAAAAAGTTAGATATAAAATTAAGAGTACATATTCAACAATCAATATTGCAACTCGTAGACAGCGAGAGCCAGGGCTATGATACAGCGTATCCTGATCATCTGTCACAGAGATTATGACGCATTTCGCGGGGACACCCGCTTCTTCAGAAACTTCAGGAATTGTTTGTATCATGTACCTCTAGGGGTAAGTAAGAAATATATATATATAAATAAACAATACAAATATAAGCACAAATAATTATACAATAAAGAACATGATCTGCAGTATTAATTTCAATAAATTACATATGCAACAAGACAGAATTATTGTCAAAAATAGTTCAAAAGCATTGAGTACATTGCACATTGCAACCTCAGAGGAAAAAAAAAGCAAATAAAGGATGGCATAGAAATGCTTACCTATAGTCTTGCTTGAAAATAAAACAAGAACTGTGATGTCCCCCTGCGTGGGTGATTGTCTGTTTCATTGATAATTTTCTTCTGCAGTAAAAATTATTGTACCAGAAAATAAAACAAGAAAAAAAGAATGGGGAGAGGAGAGACAAACCAGCTCCCCGTAATAATCAGGCAACATTCTTTCCACTGACACCAACAGTAAGGCACTATTCCTTCAACCGACACCAACAATAAGACACCATTCCATCTCCTGACACCGGGCACCAACGGCTGGGGCATAATTCTCCCCACTGACACCAATGATGGAGCTCTATTCCTTCCACTGAAACCAACAACAGGACTCCATTCCCCCCACTATTACCAATGATGAGGCACCATTCCTCCTCCTACTGACCACAGCCACTATATAAATTATTTACTCCCACTGACCACCAAGCCTCTGGCATTGTTTACTTCCACTGACACTGGGGCAATTTTTACTCCCATTGGCCACAATCTGCCCTCCCTAAAGTATGCGGGACAGTAAGCCACCCCAATGTTTAGAGATTTTTTTAGAGCCCTGGTCTAGGGGAATAAGATGAATGAATTGCCTTATCCCTTGCTGTCCCAGCAGCCAACACTCCTGTGATGTGGCGTAGCCTTGGTGAAGTTGGTGTCCTCGCATACAATGCAGGAACACAGGTGTCAGAAGATTTCCCCTCACACCCAATTCCCAATCCCAAAACTGGAAAAGCATGGACTTCCCATCACTTTTTGTTAATATCACCAGTACAGGTTGTGCTGGCTTTTATGGACTAATTGTGATGTACGTTGTATACTCTACTCCTCTTCATTTTGTACACTGTGCGGTACATTATATTTTTCATACCACTCCACTCTGTCCACTTTAATGTACATTACATATGTCAATCCATTCCACTCAGTATACTATACAGTGTGCTATTCTTTAGACTGCTTCACTCTGTGAACTGTGCTTTATATGACATACCCTACATAATTCAGCTCTATATGTGCTATACATTACATACTCTATGTATACAACAAGAACTCCGCGCTATGGTACAGATCTAGTTATAAAAGGGAGCTGCCCTGTCTAAACCTCCCAAGGGAGGAAATTAATATATAAAAGAAAGAAAGGCAGGCCTCAAGAACAACATATGTATCTCATACATTACATATCGTGTATATCTCGACTTAATACATCCCATACAGTATATTTCGTGTCAAGTGTCTCACTTCGTCAGATTTCTTATCGTGTGACATATCATATGACTCACCTTACCTAACTGTATACATTACATGTAATTTCACCTGTCTCACCTCACCATACTTTTTATATTACATGGCGTGTCACATGTTTTACTTCTCCTCATCTCATATGTTGCATGTAGTGTTAATCAGGTATTTTCGGTCGTGTTGGACATGACCACTATAATTGTTTTTCACTACCCTTCAGGTACGAAAAGGTC
>BLSH010087902.1:242895-257328 GCA_018402905.1 Glandirana rugosa
CCCGTGACGGGATCCCCTGTACGGGTCCCTGCCTGTCACATAGCGGTGCTGTGGGCACTTCAGATCCTGCCCACAGCACCGCTGCATCTCCTCTCTCCCCCCTCTCCCCCCTCCCCTGTCACACTGCACCGATCGGTGCGGAGAGGGGGGAGACAAGCCGGCACTTCCGCCGGCTTGTTTACATGTGATGCTCCGTCATTTGACGGAGCGATCACATGGTAAACGGCCGCTCCAATCGGCCATTTACCGTGATCCGTGATGCGCCGGGTCTCACAGACCCGGCGGTCACGGATGCTCCCAGGTGCGCACCCCAGGGGGCGCGCGGGAGCGCGATTGTGGGAGGACGTTATATAACGTCCTCCCACAACAATGGGTGCCACTTGCCGACGTGTATCTACGCTACACGGTCGGCAAGTGGTTAAAATCACTGCTCCTGAAAAAACTAGCAACTTTATTTGCATTGATACATGTCCCCTAGGGCAGTGCCCGGGTCCCCATACACTTTTTAGGGCAATAACATTGCATATAAGCCTTTAAAATGAGCTATTTTGATTTTTCATGTTCGGGTCCCATAGACTTTAATGGTGTTCAAATGTTCGCACAAATTTTTTGCCTGTTCGCATGTTCTGCATACATATTGTATATAGAATCAATTCAACCAACAATCCATCTGTCATTAAAACTAGCTCTTATCAGAGCACTAGGCCAGGTTTAAGAGTTTATTCAATGGAACTGGAAGGAGCAGCTGGAACTGAGAGGGCTTATCTGGGGAACCATGTAAACCAGAACAAGTTTTATTCAACCTGTCTGATTGCTGGTGGTCCCCTGCTTTTTTGAAGAAAAAAAAAACACCTTAATGTAGATATGGTAAAACCAATTTTCAGTTCTATCAGTCCAGCACAATCACACATGCATCAGGACAAGTAGATGATGCCATTTCCCCTCCCCAAGTGACAATCTTCAGGCCTGGCAATTGGCTTCTAACATGGGGGAGGTCACATGCTTTACCATACCCAAAAGTTTGTGTCCGGCAGTGGAAAAAAATGCATGCAGGCAACTAGAGAACCTGGATGGCTGATTATCCACAGAGTCTCTTTAAATTGCATTAATGCCCAATTAAACCTTTGCTGTCTATTACTGTAATACAGTCAGGGTGCACATACAGTAATAAATATGGAATGCTTTTCTTTTTTAACGGTTTTGCTGCCACTCTGTCCTGTCAGCATATATTGTACACTATATTGTTAAAAGTATTGGGACGCCTGCCTTTACACGCACATGAACTTTAATGGCATCCCAGTCTTAGTCCATAGGGTTCAATGTTGAGTTGGCCCACCCTTTGCAGCTATAACAGCTTCAACTCTTCTGGGAAGGCTGTCCTCAAGGTTTAGGAGTGTCTATGGGAATGTTTGACCAATTCTTCCAGAAGCGCATTTGTGAGGCCAGGCACTGATGTTGGATGAGAAGGCCTGGCTTGCCATCTCCACTCTAATTCATCCTAAAGGTGTTCTATTGGGTTAAGGTCAGGACTCTGTGCAGGCCAATCAAGTTCCTCCACCCCAAACTCCTAAACCTTGTGGACAGCATTCCCAGAACAGTTAAAGCTGTTATAGCTCTAAAGGGTGGGCCAACTCAATATTGAACCCTACGGACTAAGACTGGGATGCCATTAAAATCCATATGCGTGTAAAGGCAGGTGTACCAATACTTTTGACAATATAGTGTACAGTTGGCCAAAAAAGTATTTCGTCAGCCACCAATTGTGCAAGTTCTCCCACTTAAAAAGATGAGAGAGGCCTGTAATTTTTATCATAGGTACACTTCAACTATGAGAGACAGAATGAGAAAAAAAATCCAGAAAGAATTTTTAAAGAATTTATTTGCAAATTATGGTGAAAAATAAGTATTTGGTCAATAACAAAAGTTCATCTCAATACTTTGTTATATATCCTTTGTTGGCAATGCTCCATGCAGATCTCCTCTAGAGCAGTGATGTTTTGGGGCTGTCGCTGGGCAACACGGATTTTCAACTCCCTCCAAAGATTTTCTATGGGGTTAAGATCTGGAGACTGGCTAGGCCACTCCAGGACCTTGAAATGGTTCTTATGAAGCCACTCCTTCGTTGCCCGGTCGGTGTGTTTGGGATCATTGTCATGCTGAAAGACCCAGCCACGTTTCATCTTTAATGCCCTTGCTGATGGAAGGAGGTTTTTACTCAAAATCTCAGGATACATGGCCCCAATCATTCTTTCCTTTACATGGATCAGTCGTCCTGGTCCCTTTGCAGAAAAACAGCCCCAAAGCATGATGCTTCCACCCCCATGCTTCACAGTAGGTATGGTGTTCTTTGAATGCAACTCAGCATTCTTTCTCCTCCAAACACGACAAGTTGAGTTTTTACCAAAAAGTTCTATTTTGGTTTCATCTGACCATATGACATTCTCCCAATCCTCTTCTGGATTGTCCAAATGCTCTCTAGCAAACTTCAGACAGGCCCGGACATGTACTGGCTTAAGCAGGGGGACACGTCTGGCACTGCAGGATTTGAGTCCCTGGCGGCATAGTGTGTTACTGATGGTAGCCTTTGTTACTTTGGTCCCAGCTCTCTGCAGGTCATTCACTAGGTCCCCCCGTGTGGTTCTTGGATTTTTGCTCCCCATTCTTGTGATCATTTTGACCCCACGGGGTGAGATCTTGCGTGGAGCCCCAGATCAAGGGAGATTATCAGTGGTCTTGTATGTCTTTCATTTTCTAATAATTGCTCCCACAGCTCATTTCTTCACACCAAGCTGCTTACCTATTGCAGATTCAGTCTTCCCAGCCTGGTGCAGGTCTACAATTTTGTTTCTGGTGTCCTTTGACAGCTCTTTGGTCTTGGCCATAGTGGAGTTTGAAGTCTGACTGTTTGAGGTTGTGGACAGGTTGTGTCTTTTATACTGATAATGAGTTCAAACAGGAGCCATTAATACAGCTAACGAGGGGAGGACAGAGGAGCCTCTTAAAGAAGTTACAGGTCTGTGAGAGCCAGAAATCTTGCTTTTTTGTAGGTGACCAAATACTTATTTTCCACCATAATTTGCAAATAAATTTTGTAAAAATTAGACAATGTGATTTTCTGGATTTTTTTTTTTCTCATTCTGTTATAGTTGAAGTGTCCCTATGATAAAATTACAGGCCTTTCTCGTCTTTTCAAGTGGGAGAACTTGCACAATTGGTGGCTGACTATCAAGGTTGGCCCAAGACATTGTGCTGCCTGGGTCCAAGAATGAAATGCTGCCCCCCACCCCCCCAAAAAAATCACATTCACCAAAAGGCCCCCAACATCCATTTTTTTTATATCATGATAATTAAAACTAAAATTAAATGTATCATGAAGTCAGATTTACATGCAACAGCACCTTGTCTATATGCAAAATTATATTACATAACATTATGTTCAAATCCAAGGGCTAGGGTAGTATATGAACAGGCTAGGGTAGTATAGGGGCGGGCTAGGGTAGTATGGGGTGGGCTAGGGTAGTATGGGGCGGGCTAGGGTAGTATGGGGCGGGCTAGGGTAGTATGGGGTGGGCTAGGGTAGTATAGGGGCAGGCGGAGCAGCCCGGGGGGGGGGGGGTGGCGGTTGTCGTCCTGACACACAACTGCTGGAAAAAAATCTTGGTCATCAATTTGCTGGGTAAATAGAAGAGAAGCAGAGGGGCTGTGGTTCAATTTGCTGTCTCCCTCAAAGTGCTGCCTGGGTCCAATGGACCCACTGGGGCCCATGGTAGGGCCGGCCCTGCTGACTATATACTTTTTTGCCCCACTGTAGATAAGTGAGACTGCGGCTGCATATAACACACAAAACAACAATGGTCCCAACCCCATTCCCCTTCCTCTTCCAAACACTACTCTTATTATCCTTGCAGCGCTGTTCATTGGAGCAATGTCTGGTGAGGGGGCCTGTGGGACCGCTGGAGAGTTAGGTCAATGCTTTGTGTGAAAGAGCAGCTGTCCGACTCTCCTATGTGCTGCCAGCACAGGACATTTATCCCTTGCAGCAACACAAGGGGCCCATACTCATTACTGTATATAAGATCCTGAATACTCAATTGGTCTTTACCTTACAAAATGACTTGTATAACATTTAAATATCATTTAAATATTAAATATTCATTAGAGTTTTTTAAATAGAATTTATATGTTTAGCAAATGTGGAGATTTTGGTTAAAGAAATCCGGATTTATTTGAGTTTTCTCTGTATTTGTAAGTTTTGGTGACTGCGACCCACAGCGGAGGGGATCTTGAAGTTTAAACAAAGTGACTGAAGCCAACGCACATTTTTGGACTTTGGTCAACCCCTAAGTATCTATTACCAGAAAATATATTATTCATTGTATCTGTCCATTAAGGATTTCCTTCCTGAATGACTGTTTATGGCTGGTAATGGTGGAGCTCTCTGAATGGCCTTTAACAATTGATAAGACTTTTCATACTCACACATGACAGGACGTCCCTGGGGAGAGCGCGGCCATAGAGAAGACGTTTCATAAACTAGCACAGGGACTGGCTAAAGGATTCCAACAGAAAGATGCTTTTCTGTGTTCAGCCTTCAGTAAATAAACTCTCTGAAGTGCCTGACAAACATCTTATTATACTGTATTAGCAAAGTATCCATGTATGGCCCATCACAGGTGCATTAAAGGATAATTAAACGCATTAACAAAAAAAGTTATATATTGTAACTTATTAGTACTTACAGTATCTCACAAAAGTAAGTACACCCCTCACATTTTTGTAAATATTTTATTCTATCTTTTCATGTGACAACACTGAAGAAATGACACTTTGCTACAATGTAAAGTAGTGAGTGTACAGCTTGTATAACAGTGTAAATTTACTGTCCCCTCAAAATAACTCAACACACAGCCATTAATGTCTAAACTGCTGGCAACAAAAGTGAGTACACCCCTAAGTGAAAATGTCCAAATTGGGCCCAAAGTGTCAATATTTTGTGTGGCCACCATTATTTTCCAGCACTGCCTTAACCCTCTTGGGCATGGAGTTCACCAGAGCTTCACAGGTTGTCACTGGAGTCCTCTTCCCCTCCTCCATGACGACATCACAGAGCTGGTGGATGTTAGAGACCTTGCACTCCTCCACCTTCCGTTTGAGGATGCCCCACAGATGCTCAATAGGGTTTAGGTCTGGAGACATGCTTTGCCAGTCCATCATCTTTACCCTCAGCTACTTAAGAGCCCTTTCACAATGATGGCGCTTTACAGGATTTTTTGCGCTAAAAATAGTACCTGTAAAGCGCCTCTAAACTGCCTTCTAATCCTCCCCAGTGTGAAAGTCTGAGTGCTTTCACACGGGGGCAGTGCCCTTGCAGGACAGGAAAAAAAGTCCTGCAAGAAGCCTTTTTGGGGCAGTGGGGGAGCAGTGTATACATTGCTCCTCCACCACCCCTGCCAATTGAAATGAATGAGCAGCACTTCCGAAGCAGCTGTACACTGCTCCGGAAATGCCGCGCACCAGCATTTTTAGCCCCTTTTTAACCCGGGTGTAGAGCCAGTGTGAAAGGGCTCTAAGCAAGGCAGTGGTCATCTTGGAGGTGTGTTTGGGGTCGTTATGTTGGAATACTGCCCTGTAGCCCAGTCTCTGAAGGGAGAGGATCATGCTCTGTTTCAGTATGTCACAGTACATGTTGGCATTCATGGTTCCCTCAATTAACTGCAGCTCCCCAGTGCTGGCAGCATTCATGCAGCCCCAGACTATGACACCCCGACCACCATGCTTGTAGGCAAGACACACTTGTCTTTGTACTCCTCACCTGGTTGCCACCACACTTGCTTGACACCATCTGAACCAAATAAATTTATCTTGGTTTCATCAGACCACAGGACATGGTTCCAGTAATCCATGTCCTTAGTCTGCTTGTCTTCAGCAAACTGTTTGCGGGCTTTCTTGTGCATCATCTTTAGAAGTCTGAGCACTGACAGGCTGACCCCCCCCCCCCCCAACCCTTCAACTTCTGCAGCAATGCTGGCAGCACTCATACGTCTATTTCCCAAAGACAACCTCTGGATATGACGTTGAGCACGTGCACTCAACTTCTTTGGTTGATCATGGTGAGGCCTGTTCTGAGTGGAACCTGTCCTGTTAAACTACTGTATGGTCTTGGCCACTGTGCTGCAGCTCAGTTTCAGGGTCTTGGCAATCTTCTTATAGCCTAGGCCATCTTTATGTAGAGCAACAATTCTTTTTTTCAGATCGCCAGAGAGTTCTTTGCCATGAGGTGCCATGTTGAACTTTCAGTGACCAGTATGAGAGAGTGAGAGCGATAACACCAAATTAAACAAACCTGCTCCCCATTCACACCTGAGACCTTGTAACACTAACGAGTCACATGACACTGGGGAGGGAAAATGGCTAATTGGGCCCAATTTGGACATTAATGGTTGTGTGTTAAGTTATTTTGAGGGGACAGCAAATTTACACTGTTATACAAGCTGTACACTCACTACTTTACATTGTAGCAAAGTGTCATTTCTTCAGTGTTGTCACATGAAAAGATAGAATAAAATATTTACAAAAATGTGAGGGGTGTAGCTGTATTCGTTTTTTTTTTGTGGCTAAGAACATTTTCAGCAACAGCAGAACATACCTGTTGATTTTGGCAGAAATGTAATGCTCTTGTCCCTTCCTGCCTTCCAGCTGACCTTGAAGCAAAAACAATGTTATCTTACTTGTGTAAACTATTAGTCCCATGCATGTCCATGTAATAAAAATGAAGGCAGACATGTTTGAAGTCCAGCCTGTATGACATAACTACAGTGGAGGAGTGAGCGTTGCCGGCCTAGTACAGGAAATGTGTTACTGGCAGGATCTGGCTAGTACTTTTTTTTCATATTTGAAATTTGCCCACGGTGCCCAATACTACAGGCCACTTCCGTCTTTGTACACCCATGCTATATAAGCAGGTGCACGTCTCCTCCCTGTGATGGGGCCAGGGTATCCTGTGTTGTGCAACGCTAGGCATGTTTCCAAAACAGTAGACGGCAGTCTCTGCTGGTCAAAATATGAGCAGAGCAATTCCAATGTTGGCTGTTCGGTAGTACATTTAGACAGCGCTGGTTACATATACAACCATGTTCAGTAGTAGAGTTGGGCGAACAGTTCAAGCCGTGCAAAAGTTTGGCCCCAACATCGCCCGTTTGCACGATCGACGAACACCCGAATTTGCGTGGGGGGTCCCCCCCAGTTCATACCAGGACCAAATATTTGAAGGGGAGCCCCACACCAAAAGGGCATAGGGTCCCCCCAAAATCCATACTAGGCCCTTTGGGTATGTACCACTATACTCCTTCACATAGGGGGGAGGCAGGGATCTGGGGGTCCCCTTCTTGAAGGGGGCTTACAGATTATGATAACCCCCTGCATGCAGACTCCCACAACCACTACCCAGGGTTGTCGGGAAGAGTCCATTGTCCCCATCTACATGGTGACAAAGTGCTTTAGGGTAGGGGACAGAGCCCCCCATCCAAAAGCCCCCCCCCATGTTGAGGGCATGTGGCCTGGTATGGTTCAGGAGGGGGGACGCTCGCTCAACCCTCCGTTTTCCAGGACTGTCATGCTGCATTCTCAGATAAGGGCCGTATATGGATTTGGGGGGGGGGGGGGGGGGACCTACAGTGTTTTTTTTTTATAATTCTGGCGTGGGGTTCCCCTTAAAATCCATACCAGACCCGAAGGAGACCCCGCGCCATTTTTTTTATTGCCGGCAATTTAAATGTCTTTTGTTTCTTTATAAATGTCTGCTTTGCTGCAGCATGTTCTGTACATCGCACAGATCCACCACTTTACAGGCAGATTGAGGGACCCCCAGGCACTACATTTAAAGGAATTTTTCATTTTTATTGTTTCACTTTAAGCATCATTAAAATCACTGCTCCTGTAAAAATGATCATTTAAAAAAAAATTGCATTGATACATGTCCCCCAGGGCAGTACCCAGACCCCCATACCCCTCTTTATGGCCAATAAATTGCATATAAGCCTTCAAAATGGGCACTTTTGGTTTTCCAAGTTCGGGTCCCATAGATTTTAATAAGGTTCGGCGTTCGGGTCAGAACTTTAGCGATGTTCAAGAGTTCTGGTGTGAACCTAACAGGGGGGTAATGGGGTGTTCGGCCCAACTCTATTCGGTAGCACTGTAAACTACAAGGCTGTGCATTAGTATATTAGCTAGTAGTCCACACTGGGAGCCCACATCACCCTGAGACAGGAAGAAGATAAAAGCTTATTACTGGCAGGATCAACAGTTAGAATTGAAGGAAAGGAAAAGGGAAATAAATGGAAAAGAGAAAGGAAAGGAAAGGAAGGGAAAGGGCAAGTAACAGGAAGGAAAGGGAAAGCGGAAAGAAAGGGGAAAGGAAAGGGAAATTAAGGTTAAGCAATAGGAAAGGGACTATAAGGGGAAAGGTAACAAAAATAAAAATGGAAAGTAGGGGAAAAGGTAAGGGAAAAGGAAATGGAAAGTAAGGGGAAAGGTAAGGGAAAAGGAAATGGAAAGTAAGGGGAAAGGTAAGGGAAAGGGCAAATAAAAGGAAAGGGGAATGAAAGGGAAAGTACATAAAAGAGAAGAGTTGGGACTTTGAGCGAGGTATGCGGGATATGGCTAATCAAATTGGTTGATGTTAGAAACTTATATTTATTATATATTATTATTATTATGAAAGGGAAAGTTTGGCAAGAAGAAAGAGAAAGAAAAGGGAAAGAATAGAAGAAAAATTAAAGGAAAACTATAAGAGTGACAATAATGTTTAATCACTTCCCGCCCACCTGCAATGTACTGCCAATGGGCGGACGGTGTAGGCAAAGCGTCATACCCATAGGTTGCTGCCTACTCCCAGGGCTTAGGGAGCACTCATGCTCTGTACAGAGAGAACAATCTCTTTGTTTCTCATCCCTGCAATCAGGGTTGAGAAACGTAGAGGTCTGTTAGTAAAAGCAGCACACTTTAAACACATTACACATATTTAACCCTTTGATCTCCCTAGATGTTAACCTCTTCCGAGCCAGTGCCGTTAGTACAGTGACACTGTATAGTATTATCACTGATCACTGTATTAATCACTTCTCTTTGGACGGACATCATATGACGTCGCTACCTTTGAGAAGTGAGCTGCAGGCACCATTCAGATATTGTTTTTTAGAGCTGGCGATTCTGAAAAGGATAAAAGTGGTCTGAGTGTCGGATTCGCTGCGAGATCACTTTTATTAGCGGCGGGAGAGGTGCCCCCCCCTGCCGCATTCCGGTCATCTCTGCCGCTTACCGGACCCGCGGGCAGCAGCGGAGATGATCGCATCCGTCCCCCCCCAGTGTCTGTGAGCCGCTCACTCGGCTCCATAGTACGGCAGGGCGGAAATGACGTCAGAAGTCACATCCACCCAACGGTCTTAATGGGCCCTTTTTTTTTTTTTTTGGGCTGTCATTTTTTTCAAATATTTTTTTTTCTTTTGCATTTTACTGCAAATATGAGATGTGAGGTCTTTTTGACCCCAGATCTCATATTTAGGAGGTCCTGTCATGCTTTTTTCTATTACAAGGAATGTTTACATTTCTTGTAATAGGAATAAAAGTGATCATTTTTTTTTTTGAACAGTGTAAAAATAGAAAGTAAAATAAATCATTAAAAAAAAAAATTGAAAGCGCCCCGTCCCCGCGAGCTTGCGCACAGAAGCGAATGGATATGTAAATGGTCGACATATGAAAACGGTGTTCAAACCACACATGTGAGGTATCGCCGCGATCGTTACAGTGAGAGCAATAATTCTAGCACTAGACCTCCTCTGTAACTCAAAACTGCAAACCTGTACAATTTTTTAAACATCGCCAATGGAGATTTTTAAGCTGCAAAGTTTGTCGCCATTCCGCGAGCGGACGCAATTTTGAAGCATGACATGTTGGGTATCATTTTACTCGGCGTAACATTATCTTTCACAATATGGAAAAAAATTGGCCTAACTTTACTGTTTTCTTATTTTTTAACTAAAAAAACTGAATTTATTAAAAAAAAAGAAAGCACGCTTGGAAGACCGCTGCACAAATACGGTGTGACATAAAGTTTTGCAATGACCACCATTTTATTCTCTAGGATGTTAGAAAAAAAATATATATAATGTTTGTGGGTTCTAAGTAATTTTATAGCAAAAAAAAACTGATTTTAACCCAAAAAACAGGCTCGGTATTGAAGTGGTTAAGGTCACTGATGATGTCAGTTGCAGTTAGTCTGTTCACCCCAGCATCAGTGAGTGTCAGATTGCCCAATGCACTCTCATTACACTGTAAGTTGCTGATCACCGCCATTAGTAATAAAGAAAAAAATCCCAGTATATATGCAATAGTTTGTAGATGATATAACTTTCACACATACCAATCAGTATACACTTATTGGGTTTTTTTTATCAAAGATATGTAGCAGAATACATTTTGGCCAATAAATTTTATTTTAAAACAAAATTTTATTGGTTATGTAAAAAGAAAAAAAGAAAGTAAAAAAATATAGGGTTTTTTTTCAAATTTTTTGTTCTTTTTTCATTTATTTTGCAAAAAAAAAAAAAAACTGTTGTGATCAAATACCACCAAAAGAAAGCTGTATTTGTGCAAAAAAATTATATATGTGAATACATTTTGTTTGGGTACAGTGTCGCAGGACCGTGCAATTACCAGTTAAAATATTGCAGTGCTAAATAGCAAAAAATGGCCTGGTCATGAAGGGTGTCAAATCTTCTGAAGGTCAAGTGGTTAAAATATATGGTAAGGAAGGAGAGGGTAAGGAAGGATAAAGGTGCGCTAAGGGGAAAGGTAGGGTAGGGGGTAAGGAAAAGGAAGGGGAAAGGAAAAGGCAGGAAAAAGGGAAAGGAAAAGAAATGGAAGTGAAAGTAACAGGAGAGGAAAAAAGGAGAAAAGGGAAAAGGAAAAAAATAAGGAAATAAAAAAAAGGAAAGGAAGGGGAAAGTAAAATTAGAAAGGGAGAAGGAAAAGAGGAACAAAAAAGAAAAGGAAAGGGTAATAAGGGGAAAAAGTGATGGGAAAGAAAGGAAGACAAAGTAAATGAAAAGGGAAAAGAAAGAGAAGGAAGGAAAGGGGAAAGGAGAGGGAAAGCAACAGGACAGGAAAAGAAAAGGAAAGGACACGTGGCTAAGATTTTTAATTTTCATTTAGCCAGCAGGCTGGATGAAAAAACTGAACCAATTCCCCCTCCCACACATTCAAGGTGGATGGAGGACTCAACAAGCTGCACAGCCCCCCCCCCCCCCCTTTGCTGTCAGAATACACCGATCAGTGCCATTGGCTGCAGGTCTGTTCAACAAAAGTTGACCAATAGATGGCCATCTTCAGAAGAAAGAAAAGAAAAAGGAAGTAAAGGTAAAGGAAAGGGAAAAGAAAGGGGAAGAGAAAGGAAAGGGAAAGGAAGGGAATGAAAGAGAAAGAACAGGAAAACTATAAGAGTGACAATAACATTTAAAATGTATGGTAAGCAAGGAGAGAAAGGGAAAAGGTGAATAAAAGGAAAAGGGAAAAGGATGGAAAGGAGAAAGGGAAGGGGAAAGGAAATAAACAGGGGGAAATAGGAAAAGAAAAAGAAAAAAAGGGGATGGACATAAAAAATGGGAAAAGGGAAAGAGAAACTAGAAACTAATGACAATAATGTTTAAAATGTATGGTAAGTAAGGAGAGAAAGGGAAAGGTTGGGAAGGAGAAAAGGAAGGGAAATAGAAGTGGAAGTAAGGGGAAAGGAAATACATTTGGGGAAAAGGAAATAGGAAAAGAAAAAGCAAAAAAGGAGATGGACATAAAAATGAAAAGGGAAACTATAAGGGCCGGTTCACACAGGGGCGACAAGTCATGCTCCATGCATTGCAATGGAACCATTCTAATAGGAGCGACTCAAGGTTGCTGTACTACTTTGGGGGCGACTTCAGGTGACTTGCATTGACTTCTATTACAGAAGTCGTTTGCAAGCCGCGCTGAAGTCTCGCTGTGCGAAGCGGCTCACAGTTGCCACTGAACCGGCTCTAAAGCTTCCTACACGGTCCGATTTTCAGATGACAGAATGTCCATTTTTTGTTGGATGCTTGTCTACTGTCCAAAGTGAAGAGCGTACTAACAATATGAAAATTTTTGTACGACCAAATTCAACGTCAGAAGTGACATAATGGGGTTGATTTTCTAAAGATTGAAAGTGCAAAATGTGGTGCAGCTCCACACAGAAACCAATCAGCTTCAAGGTTTTATTGCCAAAGCTTGATTGGACAAGCTGAGGTTAGAAGCTGATTGGCTAGCATGCACAGCCGCACCAGGTTTTGCACTCTCCAGCTTTAGTAAATCAACCCCAATGTGTTGAATATTTTTGCATCTTTTTTTAGTTTCTGAGCATGCGTAGTCTTGGTCGTATGATTTTTTTTCGTACGAAAACCATACTAACAGAATGAAAACCAGACTTTGTGCTGTCGTACGACAAAAATTTACTAGTCTGAAATGGCTGTCGAAAGGAGCATACTAATGGTAAGAATTTCGGACGACAGGAAAATTCCTGTCCGAAATTCACATGGTGTGTACGGGCCTTAAAAGTGACAATGATGTTTAAAATGTGAGTAAGGAGAGAAAGGGAAAGGTAAGTAAAGGGGAAAGGAAAAGGTTGGAAAGGAGAAAAGGAAGGGAAATAGAAGTGGAAGTAAGGGGAAAGGAAATAGGATAAGAAAAGGAAAAAATAGTGGAAATCAAAATGAAACAGGAAAGGAAAATTATAACAGTCACAATAATGTATTTAAAATGTATGGTAAACAGCTAATATTTAACCACTTGCTGACTGCCCGTCGTCATTTGACGGCGGCAACTTGGCTCAATATCGCATATCGGCGTCACCTGACGGCGGCTGCGAGATCGCGGATTGTGACCGTGCGCCGCCGGAGGCGCGCTCGCGTTTGCCTACTGTGTATCGGGGGAGCCAGGGAGCGGGTAGGGCGGACTCACTGTACATCGGCTACCCGCGATCGCTCCCCCGCAGTGGGAGAATGGGATCCGTGTTTGTAGACACACAGATCTCCGTTCTGACAGGGGAGAAGGAGAGCGATCGCATGCTCCCTGTATATGGGAGCAACGATCACTCTCCTCCCCCAGTCAGCCCAGCCCCCACACAGTTAGTTACACATCCCAGAGAACACAGTTAACCCTTAGAGCGCCCCCTCCCCATAGTGTTAACCCCTTCCCTGCCAGTGACATTTACATAGTAATCAGTGCATTTTCATAGCACTGATCACTGTATAAATGCCAATGGTCCCAAATGGTGTCAAAAGTGTCTGACATGTCCGCTGCAATGTTGCAGTCCCGCTAAAAATCGCAGATCGCCGCCATTGCTAGTAGAAAAAAAAAAAAAATTAAAACCCCATAAATTAATTCTCATCGTTGTAAACGCGGCAACTTTTGTGCAAACCAATCAATAAATGCCACGGTAATATTTCACCACAAATATGAGGAAGAATATATATCGGCTAAAACTGATGAACAATTTTTTTTTGGATATATATTATAGCAAAAAGTAAAAATTTTTTTTTTTTCAAATTGTCACTCTTTTTTTGTTTATAGCGGTGATCACAGATGACGCAGAGGCGATCAAATACCACCAAAAAAAGCTCTATTTGTGGGGAAAAAAAAGGACCTCAATTTCGTTTGGGTACAACATTGCCCAACCATCCAATTGTCAGTTAAAGCGACGCAGTGCCGAATCGCAAAAAGGGCTCTGGTCCTAAAGGGGGAAATCCTTCCGGGCAGGGTCGGCGCCACCATAAGGCAGCTTAGGCAGCTGCCTTATGGCGCCAGGCCAGGGGGGGCGCCAAACCCAGGCATCCCTCACATAGCTACAATAACATCTTTTTCCTGATTGCCCAAAGCGCTAGGCGATCCTATTGGATGCCTAGGCGCTTTGGCAAAGAACAGGAAACCCGATGAGCAGAACGTCTATCCACCCTCTCCACACACCGCCGCTCTACACATAGTAAGTGCAGGGGGTGTGTGGTGTCAGGATAGTGCCGCCTGGCGCCCACGCCGGAGGCGGGGGGGGGGGTGTAGTTGTATACCGCTCCCTGGTGGCCCTGTATACCGCTTCCTGGTGGCCCTGTATACCGCTCCCTGGTGGCCCTGTATACCGCTCTCTGGTGGCCCTGTATAATGCTCCCTGGTGGCCCTGTATACCGCTCCCTGGTGGCCCTGTATACCGCTCCCTGGTGGCCCTGTATACCGCTTCCTGGTGCCCTGTATACCGCTCTCTGGTGGTCCTGTATACTGCTCCCTGGTGGCCCTGTATACCGCTCCCTGGTGGCCCTGTATACCGCTCCCTGGTGGCCCTGTATACCGCTCCCTGATGGCCCTGTATATATGTCCCGGTGG
>BLSH010087902.1:268665-294059 GCA_018402905.1 Glandirana rugosa
CTGATCAATTTTCAATGATTGGCACCATAGCTTGTAGACTCTATAACTTTCACAAGGACCAAATAATATACACTTATTCGGGTTATTTTTACCAAAGATAGGTAGCAGTATAAATTTTGGCCAAAATTTACAAAGAAAAATTACTAATTTGCAAAATTTTATGACCGAAACAAAGAAAAAGGCATTTTTTCAAAAAAATTTCAATCTTTTTTTATTTATAGCACAAAAAATAAACCCCCTCCTAGTGATTAAATACCACCAAAAGAAAGCTCTATTTGTGTGAAAAAAAGGACGCAAATTTCATATGGGTACCGTGTTGCATGACTGAGTAATTGTCATTCAAAGTGTGATAGCGCTGAAAGCTGAAAAATGGCCTGGACAGGAAGGGGGTTTTCGTGCCAGGTACTGTTGTGGTTAAACATGAATGCCATGTTTTCCAGATTGGGGTCTCCATGCTAGAAGAGCAGGGAAGCACAAACCAATCAGGATCTATTTCTTTATTTCTGTAGCAGCAACACACTTCACAAAGTTAATTCTCACAAACCAGTTATAATCCACTATTGCTGTTCCCAAATTCTTTAGAACTGCCATAGTCAATTTTTTGGCTATCAGTGCCTCAAATGCAGCCCCTGACATTACCAAAGAGTAGAGTTGAGCGAACCCGAACTGTAAAGTTCGGGTCCTTACCGAACTTTTGGGTGTCCCGGACCCGAAACCGGACTTTTCAAAAAAAGTCCGGGTTCGGGTCCGGGGTTCTGGTATTTTATTCCACGTGTTCAAAAGCTGCCAAGTGCAGCCAATCAACAAGTGTTTCACTGGTTTTCCCTAGAAGCCATCACAGCCATGCCTACTAATGGCATGGCTGTGATTGGCCAGTGCACCATGTGACCCAGCCTCTATATGGGGCTGGAGTCACCGTGCTGCATGTCATATGCTCTTAGGATAGTTTAGGGAGAGGATGCTGCTGGCTCTGTGAGGGACAGATTGCAGATATTATAGAACATCTCATTCTGCATTACTGAACGATCTGATTGTGGACTAGGGAGAGATACTAGCAGGGAGAGATACTAGTACTGGTGCTTTCAGGGAGGGAGAGATTGCACACCTCATCCTGCTGCACAGAACGATCTGACTGGACTAGGTAGAGTCTGTTGCTTTAAGGGAAAGATTATTCTTCTAAAATCATCAAGTTGTACAGGGAAAGGTTCCAGCTGTTGCTTTAAGGGAAAGATTATTGTTCTAAAATCATCTTCAAAGTATGTGGGAAAAGCCTATTGCAGGGGCATAGAGCCATATTACTGTTCTAAAATCATCTTCAAAGTGTGTGGGAAAAGCCTGTTTCAGACGCGAGGAGCCATATTAGTGTTCTAAAATCATCTTCACAGTGAGTGGGAAAAGCCTGTTTCAGACGCGAGGAGTCATATTACTATTCTTCCAGCCGCATAGAGAGCCATATTATTGTTCTAAATTTTAGAACACTAATATGGCTCCTCGCGTCTGAAACAGGCTTTTCCCACTCACTGTGAAGATGATTTTAGAACACTAATATGGCTCCTCGCGTCTGAAACAGGCTTTTCCCACACACTTTGAAGATGATTTTAGAACAGTAATATGGCTCTATGCCCCTGCAATAGGCTTTTCCCACACACTTTGAAGACACACACACTTTCCCTTAAGGTACAGGTGTCAAACACAAGGCCCGGGGGCCAAATCCGGCCCTCCAGGTCATTTCAGGTGGCCCTCACACCTTTCCTGAAGCTGTAGCACTCCCCTCATCTCCACCACCCCGTCTCAGCAGTCGGCTGCAGAGTGGAGGACAGAACTCCTTCAGATCCTGCTCCTCTCTGTGCAGCTGAAGCACGCCCTCATCTTCACCTCCCCTGGTCTCAGCATTCAGAAGACTCCAGCTCTCCTTTGGTCCTCCTGTAGACCCTGCACTTTCTGCTTCCCAGCTCTGCCCCCACTGTGATGCAAAGAAGGGTGGGGGGCCCTTGACTTCTGATGGTGAGGAGGGAGTTCTTGGCATCTGGTGTAAGGGGGGGGGGGGTGGTGCTCTAGACATCTAGTCTTACATATACAACCGGCCCTTTCAGTGCGACCATAATGCTGATACGGCCCACGATGAAATCAAGTTTGACACCCCTGCCTTAAAGCAACAGCTGGAGGCTTTCCCTGTACAACTTGGAGATGATTTTAGAATCTAAAATCATCTCCTAGTTCTATAGGCAGAGGTTCCTACTGTTGCTTAAAGGGACAGATTATTGTTTCTTGCACAAAATTAAAAAGTGCATCTACATTACCGATTTAAAAAAAAACAAAAAAATTCCAAAAATAAAAAAAACAGTGTTGGCTCCTCCTCCTCCTGCACTGCCACTTTCACCGCCTCCTCAACCTCCAACTCCACCTCCATTTTTGATTTTTTTATGTTATTTTAGGTTAAAAAATATTTTAAGTTATTTCCCTATCCCCATTTCTTTGTAGGGCACTTGTCCGACCCTTACCCCCATTTTCCTTCCTTTTGCAGACCTCTAGGACTTTCCAGGACTTTGTTACAGCCATTTTTGTGCCTAAAAGTTTGGGTCCCCATTGATTTCAATAGGGTTCAGGGTCCGGGTCAAAGTTCTGGTCAAGTCCGGACCCGAACCCGGACTTTGTCCCGAAGTTCGGCCGAACCAGCAGAACCCGAACTTCCAGAGGTTCGATCAACTCTACCAAAGAGCAATACATAATACACTCACCGGCCACTTTATTATAAGTCGACCAGATTTTTAAAATTAAATCCGGGGACATAATTTTTTTTATTGGCAAATGATAAACTATTTTGTAAGCATATTTTCCTCAAATTATATATGCACTCAGTGGCGTAGTGTGGGTTGTCAGTGCCTGGAGCAAGGCGAGAAATTTGCTCCTTCTAACCCGCAGACTTGTATCACTCCCTGAGTCCCTTCCACTAGTACAGTAGTACTGCCCAACCTGATTCCTGCGCTGACCACTACACTGACCAACCTGATTCCTACAATGACCACTACAACCACCAACCTGATTCCTACACTGACCACTACACTGACCAACCTGATTCCTACACTGACCAATACACTAACCTACCTGATTCCTACACTGACCAACCTGATTCCTACACTGACCACTACACTGACCAACCTGATTCCCACACTGACCACTACACTAACCTATCTGATTCCTACACTGACCACTACACTAACCTACCTGATTCCTACACTGACCTACCTGACCACTGCACTAACCTACCTGATTCCTACACTGACCTACCTGATTCCTACACTGACCTAACTGACCACTACACTAACTTACCTGTTTCCTACACTGACCTAACTGACCACTACACTAACTTACCTGGTTCCTTCACTGACCACTGCACTAACTTACTTAATTTCTACACTGCCCTACCTGACCACTACACTGACCACTATACTACCTGATTGTTATACTGTCCACTACACTGACCTACCTGATTCATACACTGACCTACCTGACCACTACATTGACCCCCCTGATTCTTATACTTACCACTGCACTACCTGATTCCTACACTGTCCACTAGACTGACCTACCTGATTCCTACACTGACCACTACACTAACCTACCTAATTTCTACACTGACCACTACACTGACCTACCTGATTCCTACACTGTCCACTACACTGACCTACCTGATTCCTACACTGACCTACCTAACCACTACACTAACCTACCTGATTCCTACACTGTCCACTACACTGACCTACCTGATTCCTACACTGACCAACTTGACCACTACACTGACCTACCTGGTTCCTACACTGTCCACTACCACTGACCCACCTGATTCCTACACTGACCTACCTGACCACTACACTAACCTACCTGATTCCTACACTGTCCTCTACACTGACCTACCTGATTCCTACACTGACCAACTTGACCACTACACTAACCTTCCTGATTCCTACACTGTCCACTACACTGACCTACCTGATTCCTACACTGACCTACCTGATTCCTACACTGTCCACTACACTGACCTACGTGATCACTAGACTGACCACTACTTTGACCTACCTGACCACTACACTGACCTACCTGATCCCTACACTAACCCACCTGATTCTTATACTGACCACTAACTACACTGACCTACCTGATTTTTATACTGACCACTACACTAACCTTCCTGATTCCTATACTGACCTACCTGATCCCTGCACTGACCTACCTGACCACTACACTGACCTTCCTGAACCACTACACTGATGAGCCTGATTCCTATACTGACCACTACACTGACCTACCTGATTCCTACTTCCTGTACTACTCACTTCCCCCCCCCAACACACACACACACACACACACACACACACACACACACACACACACACACACACACACGTGCAGTGTAGATCAATTGATTTAGCTCATCTCTCCATGGCCTCCATGATCATCCATGGGAGCAGGGCTTTCCCCAGCACTGGGTACTGTTCTGGAGTCCGGCCATACAGCCGCTCTGCATTATCCCCGCTGAGAGCTCCTCCAACAGCCGCCATATGCTCTTCACTGCCCCCCCCTCCACCGTTCTCACACGCACTGGCTGCCCGCAACAGAGGGATCATGGGGAACAGACTGGACCCCATGAGTCCCTGGGCATGGGGGGGTGCTGCAGAGCAATGCCCGGGAGTCAGGTGTAGGGGCCGGGGGAGGCATGCTGCCACATCTGAGGTGTAGGGGCCGGGGGAGGCATGCTGCACATGGCCACAACACAGCACACTTGGGGGGGTCACAGTAATAATTTTGCGCCCCCCTAAATGTTGCACCCGTGATGAGAGTACCGTCTGCCCCCCCCCCCATGCTATGCCACTGCAATCCGCTGCACAAAACCGGGGACAGTGTTGGACCGGTCACAGTGTCCTTAGTCCAGGGTCGTCTGGTCACCCTAATTTATTAGGTACACCTGTTCAATTGCTTGGTAACACAAATTATTAATCAGCTAATCACATGGCAGCAACTAAATGCCTTTAGGCATCTAGACGTGGGGAAGATGACTTGCTGAAGTTCAAACCAAGCATCAGAATGGGAAAGAAATGGGATTTAAGTGACTTTGAGCATAGCATGCTTATTGGTGCCAGATGGGCTGGTCTGAGTATTACAAAAACTGCTGATCTACTGGGATTTTCATGCACAACCATATCTAGGATTTACAGAGAATGGTTTGAACAAAAGAAAATATCCAGTTTTGGTAGGTGTGTGGAGGAAAATGCCTTGTTGATTTCACAGAGGTCAGAGGTGAATGGGCAGACTGGCTGGAGATGATAGAAAGACAACAGTAACTCAGATAGCCACTGGTTACAACCAAAGTATGCAGAATACCATCTCTGTCAGCTGAGAACAGGAAACTGAGGCTACAATTCACACAGTCTCACCAAAATTGGACAATAGAAGATTGGAAAACGTTGCCTGGTCTGATGAGTCTCGGTTTCAGCTGCGACATTCTAATGGTACAGTCAGAATTTGGCATAAACAACATGAAGCATGGATCCATCCTGCCTTGTATCAATGGTTTAGGCTGCTGGTGGTGGTCTAATGGTCTGGTGAATATTTTCTTGGCACACTTTGGACCCCTTAGTACCAATTGAGCATTGTTTAAATACCGCAGTCTACCTGAGTATTGTTGCTGACCATGCCCATCGCTTTATGACTACAGTGTACCCATCTTCTGATGGCTCCTTCCAGCAGGATAATGCCCCATGTCACAAAGCTCCAATCATCTCACCACTGGTTTATTGAACATGACAATGAGGTCACTGTACTTCAATGGCCTCCACACTCACCAGATCTCAATCCAACAGAGCACCTTTGAGATGTGGTGAAATGGGAGATTCGCATCATTGATGTCCAGCCGATATGGGTCCAACCTGGTACTAGCAAGGTATGCCCAACAAAGTGGCCAATGAGTGTATTGACTGAATATAATGCTATAGAAAGCTTTATGGAGACATGCAACAGAAGATGGTCAGAGACCTCAGGTATGTTACTGTACATGGTTAGAGGCTGCAAAGATGCCACAAGAGATGTTCAGAGAATGCAGACATACTGCAGGACATGGTCAGAGTTGCGAAGATGCTGTAGGAGTTGTTGGGGACTGGGGACATGCTTTAGTAGACAATCATAGACTGGAGACATATTACATGAGACAACTATTGCAAATCAATGCTTTTATATGTGGGCTCCCTACAGCCCCCAAATAAATTATTTTGGATTTTTCTCTTAGAAAGATCCATTATGAGAGAACAGAGGGAAAAAATCTGAAAAGGGATGGACAGTACAGGAAAAGTAAGAAATAAGCCAAGCCGTTGGCTACTAGAAGCCACTAGTTTTGTTCACTGGCCTGAGTAAGAATGTAGGTTATGGGAAACACAGTAAGTGCCAAGGGGTCGCAGTTTGGATACCAGGGGTTTAAAACTTCCCGTGCAGATGCAAAGCTGCTGATAACAATTAGTAGCAAATCAGTTGGAGTGTGTAACATATTCTATTTTTTTTTTCATTCCTAAAACTGCGCACATCGTTGGTTGAAGTAGAAGCCACCCTTTTGCTTTAAATATGCCTAATGCACATGGCAGTCGATTTTTCAGCTTGTTCCTTGACATAAATTAAACAACTTTTCCACGCCATGTAGTCTTTAGTACAGTATGTTAATAATGTCCCTCATGCCCTCTTCATTTGATCAAGCTTAATTGTCTGTGTCAGACTCGCAATTAATGAAAGCGGCTCCCACAGTACACACTTCCAGAACCAACTGGAAGGTTAATTGAATCGTGTAGCACAAAGCTCCGGTGGACATTCCTGGGGAGGTCCTGGCAAGCGCACGGCCCCGCGGAGGTAATGAGCGAACCGGGGCGTCTCGCTGTCATGCTAGCAGTTCACAAAACAAAGAAGATTAGTTAAGCGGCATTTATTGATAAATGTGCGTTTGAAAGTTACAGTAACTAATGCCAGGCAGTACAATAACTGGACTAACGATATAATGATAAATGAATAATTAAATGAAGCGGCAGTCGTCACAGAACAGAATGCCAGTCTTAAGTGAAAACTTAGAAATAAAAATGTGACTGTATGTAAAGTGTATCTAAACCTAAATATTTATGTATATTAAATAATATAATATTTATTTAAAATGATTAATATATTATTATTTTTAAATTATTATTTATTTAAAACTATTATTTATTTATTTATTTTACCCTACTAGTCCTTAGATTGGGTGGCTGTACACAATTTCTTTTTTATTCCTTTTTTTTCAACTGGTGATCAGGCCAATAACATGACTAAGCTTCGGGGGCAGAGTGAAACGAGATGGAGGCGTGCCTGGTCGGGGTCCAGGCTGAGGTTGCCACTCCAGTTATTCACTGCAGCAGGAAGCCATAGATGTGCGACTTCCAGGGGCCAACCTTCCTTCCTTGAACACTTTTCCTGCACTTGAGTAACAACGCTCACTCCTTGTACTGTATGGAGGAGCAGTGTTATCACTCTAAGCTGCTTCCCCGATTTGGATCTTCCTTACAAGGGGCTGGGGGGTTGGTTTTTAGTTCACAGAAGATATGCTATATTGTCAAAAGTATTAGGACACCTGCCTTTACACACACATGAACTTTAATGGCATCCCAGTCTTGTTCCGTAGGGTTCAACATTGAGTTGGCCCACCCTTTGCAGCTATAACAGCTTCAACTCTTCTGGGAAGGCTGTCCACAATGTTTAGGAGTGTGTCTATGACCATGACCATTCTTCTAGAAGTGCATTTGTGAGGTCAGGCATTGATGTTGGATGAAAAGACCTGGCTCACATTCTCCTCTTTGATTCATCCCAAAGATGTTCTATCGGGTTGAGATAAAGGCCAGTCAAGTTAATCCACCCCAAACTCACTCATCCATGTCTTTATGGACCTTGCTTTGTGCAGTGGTGCGCAGTCATGATGGAACAGGAAGGGGCCATCCCCAAACTGTTCCCACAAAGTTGGGAGCATGAAATTGTCCAAAATGTCTTGGTATGCTGATGCCTTAAGGGCCGGTTCACACTTGCGCGGCGCGAAGCTCGAGGCGATCTCAACGCGGCTTGCGAGGAGACTTCTATCATAGAAGTCAATGCAAGCCGCCTGAGATCACCCTGAAAATAGTGCAGAGGCCATTTTTCTAAGGCGGAGCGAAGCGATTCGCTCCTATTAGAACGGTTCCATTTGCACAGCTTTGAGGCGAATTGTCAGGCGACTCAAGTCGCCTGACAATTTGCCTAGATGTGAACGGGCCGCGAAGTCGCGTCGCATCGCGCCGCGCAAGTGTGAACCGGCCCTAAGAGTTCCCTTCACTGGAACTAAGGGTCCAAGCCCAACCCCTGAAAAACAACCCCGCACCATAACCCCCCCTCCACCAAATGATTTGGATCAGTGCACAAAGCAAGGTCAATAAAGACATGGATGAGTGAGTGTGGGGTGGAGAAACTTGACCAACAGTTTAAATTATGGCCAACAGAGCTTTCAGCTTGCATGTGACAATTATGTGAAAGCTGACACAGTGGTCAAATTATCGGGAGCCAATCTGATCAGTTCCTGATCCTCAGTAGGGAAATCGGCTGTAAATAAATGAACAGCTAAACATGCAAATTGAGTATTAGCTGTTACAAATCCTGAAGCAGGTGATGCAACATAAAGATACAAAATTTGCTGATCCACATTAGATGCCGTTTGGTCCAACCTAGTGGTGGCTGGTGGGTTTTTTGTTTGGGGGGGGCAGCAAACAACCACCCCCAACCAACGCGCCTCAAAGATACCCCCGCTCGCTGTCAGTCGGGTCACCGGCTCTTGCCCTATCTAGGCGGTGGGGATCAGGCATCGGCGGATATCAAGGAGGGCGGGGATCGGGGCATCGGCGGACATTAGGCTGCAGGTGCATGGATAGGGAGGGTAGTGGCATGGATAGAGGGGGTGGTGTCCGTGCGCCCTCAATGGACAGGCCGCCCCTGGTCCACCCTTCGTCAGTAAAAGGCGTGTATTAGGATAACCTCAAAGGTTCCTGCTTGTTAGTCAATGAGAAGCTCTATGATCTTCCTATACGAGCAGCTGTGTTCAAGATTTCCATTTATTGAAGACAAACCAATGTGAGATCTATACTGATTATTTGCACACAAGAAAAAATGGTACAAATATTTTTTAAAAAGTATATAAAATGCATCTGAGAAAGGGCCTTCTGTTTCTGAATATTTTCCTGTAGCACTTTAAGACTCCACCCATAAGAATAGTTTCACTTATGTGCAGTTGGATTCCACTGTTGTTTGCATCAAGGGGAGCATGGCACTTAGGGGGAGATTTACTAAAACTGGAGCACTCAGAATCTGATGCAGCTGTGCATGGTAGCCAATCAGCTTCTAACTTCAACTTGTTCAAATAAGTTTTGACAATAAAACCTGGAAGCTGATTGGTTTCTATGCAGAGCTGCACCATATTTTGCCCTCTCCAGCTCTAGTAAATATCCCCTTAGTTATCTATTTACAAAAAAATTGCACAGCCATCACGGATAATCACTTTAATATGTCTAATATGTTTATCTCCTATGATCATCCATCTAGTGGCCATACTGTAGTATTTTTGTGATTGAGGTATTTTAGTACAATGCCATATTATTGCCAATAGATGGAGCTGAAGATCATAAGAAATAAACATAATAGACACATTACAGCAATTATTTTATAAATAGACCCCTAAGTATGGCACTTGGCTGGAATTCTGGGTATTTATTCAGTGGATAATTAACAAAACCAGAATATAATTCAACTGTAAATCTATGAAACAAGTAGAGTTGGCCTTCATAATACAGTTTCGAATTTTTCAAAAATCTCTTCAGCATCCTTCTCTAACTCCCTCAATACATTCAGGTTTAACTTATCCCCTTCAACAGCTGCGGCATCCCTTGCTGTCTATAAAGATCAAGGGCAGCCCCGTACTACCAAGTTGTAGACAGCGTAGAAGGCCACAACCATTGGGAGGGGGCACACCTGAATGTATTGAGCGGAAAATGTATTGAGGGGACTAGGGACGGGATCAAGGAGGACTTTAACCACTTCAGCCCCGGAAGGATTTACCCCCCTCCTAACCAGAGAACTTTTTGTGATACGACACTGCATCACTTTAAAGCGGAGTTCCACCCGGTTAAAATTCAGCAGCTACCAAAAGGGTAGCTGCTGACTTTTAACAACTGGACACTTACCTGTCCAAGGCTCCAGCAATGCGGCCGCCCGAGGGCTTGCTCTTCTCCCCCCCCCCTTAGGCGGCGCCGGCATCACAAATGTGGGCATCCGGCTTTGGCTTCCCATGCGCGAGCCGGGCTGCGCCTTGTGAATGGCCAGCGTATCTTATGGGACCTGTGAGGAAGTGGAATGGGGACCCGGTGTGAAAACAGGGTCCCCACCCCCCCCCAAAAAAAATGACATGCCAATTGTGGCATGTCAGGGGGTCACCTTCTCTTAAAGCAGAAGTTCCACTTTTGGGTGGAACTCCGCTTTAACTGACAATTGCACGGCCGTGCGACGTTGTAGCCAAACAAAATTCGTCCTTTTTTTCCCCCCACAAATAGAGCTTCTTTTGGTGGTATTTGATCATCTCTGCGGTTTTTATTTTTTTTGCGCTATACACAAGCAAAGAGCGATACGTTTGAAAAAAAAACTATTTTTTTAACTTTTTGCTATAATAAATATCCAAAAAAAAAGAAAAAACAGATTTATTCCTAAAAAAAAAAAAAAAAAAAAAAATGTATTCCTCAGTTTAAGCTGATATGTATTCTTCTACATGTTTTTGGTAAAAAAAAAAAATCGCAACCGGCGTATATTGATTGAGTTTGTGCAAACATTATCACATTTACAAACTATGGAAATAGATTTATGCCATTTTTTTTTTGTTTACTAGTAATGGCGGTGATTTTTAGCGGGACTGCAACATTGCGGCGGACAGATTGGACACTTTCGGCACTTTTTTGGGACCAATGACATTTATACAGCGATCAGAGCTAAAAATAGCCACTGATTACTGTATAAATGTCATTGGCAGGAAAGGGGTTAACACTAGGGGGCCATCAAGGGGTTACGTGTTCCCTAGGGAGGAGTTTCTAACTGCGGGGGGAGTGTAGTGACTGGGGTGGAACTAGGAACAGCAGATCTCTCTCCTCTTCCCTGTCAGAATGGGGATCTGTTTGTTGACATCAACAGATCCACGTTCTGGTTCTGTGAGGAGCAATCGTGGGTGGCCGGTGGACATCGCCTCCAGAGACATGCAGGGGGTGGCTCCTACAGTCTCTTAAAGTGCCACCATATAGCTACAGCGATTTGCACAGAGGGCAAGTGGTTAAACAAAAAAACCTGACCTTGTACTTTAAAGCCTAACTCCATGTTTACTTTCACTTTAAATAGTGTGTTTCAGCCCGCCTGTCCATAAATGATTATAACTTTATAAAATAAAACAGTACCTGCAACAAATTATAGGATCAAATACTCCATATTTAGTATATTACGAAATTTTCAATTCAAATGTAGTGCCCTGCCCTAGGCTGGATAGATTTGGTTTTTGGTTCTGCTGTACACAGCTGAACAGCAATTTATTGTCTAGGTCTGGTCAAGTATATCCCTCAACCTGGGGGAGAATCTTCCAGAAATAGAATAGGAGGATCAATCTTTGGGTTATGGATATTTACCTGACCTCAGCCAGTCGCTGTGAAGGGGCGCCCAGAAGTTGTGGCTGAGGAGAAGATAAATGTTTTGGAGGGTCTGTTTAGTCTCTCTTTGTCCTGGGGCCTCTGCTCCTAGGAGGCCCCAGGACAAAGGAGGAGCGCAGGGTCTCTAACATCCACCAGCTCCGTGATGTCTTCATGGAGGAGTGGAAGAGAACTCCAGTGCCAACCTGTGAAGCTCTGGTGAACTCCATGCCCAAGAGGGTTAAGGCAGTGCTGGAAAATAATGGTGGCCACACAAAATATTGACACTTTGGGCCCATTTTGAATATTTTCACTTAGGGGTGTACTTACTTTTGTTGCCAGCGTGTGTTGAGTTATTTTGAGGGGACAGCAAATTTACACTGTTATACAAGCTGCACACTCACTACTTTACATTGTAGCAAAGTGTCATTTCTTCAGTGTTGTCACATGAAAATATATAATGAAATATTTACAAAAATGTGAGGGGTGTACTCACTTTTGTGAGATACTGTACATACTGTAGATAGATACAATATATACAATGACTTTATTGTATAAATAAATACATTAAAGTGGTTGTAAACTCTGTTACACCACTTGTACCTACAGGCAGGCCTATAATAAGGCTTGCCTGTAGGTACTTTGAATATTTCCTAAACTTGCACAGTTTAGGAGATATTCACTATATGCTGTTGCCCACTAGTGCCGTTTCTTCAGGGCCCATGCCGTGACCGGCGTCTCCCGCGCACATGTGCAGGAGTGACGTCATCGCGGCTCCAGCCAATCACAGCACCGGAGTCCGCTAACCCGGAAGTAACTCCGGTGAAAGATGTCAGCTGTGTACTCTGCATGCCGGCACCGATTCAGGCCATAGTTCTAAGGTGAGTATTTCATAATGAGCTAGTATGCAATGCATACTAGCTCATTATGCCTTTGTCTTGCAGGTTTTTTTTGTTTCATTTGTTTTTTTAGGAGCTTTACAACCTCTTTAATAAAATATTATAATAGCATAATAATAATAATAACACCACAATAAATGACTGTATAACAATTCATATACTTTTGGGATATTGGTACACAGCAAAAAGCTTCTTAGAATAATAAATCCATATACTTAAAAAATCCTGAATATATACTTTAAGCCTTTATATGGCATTTCACTCAAATCTCAAGAAGCTGAAAGTGCCATTTTTCCATGATTGCTTTTGAATTAGTCTTGTCCTCCTAGCCTCTTCTTTCTTCTTCTCCTCCGCCCCGCTTTGAAAATTCAGCTGCTTCGTAGCTTGGCTGACATTTTCCAGTGTTCGAGCAAACATGAAGTGACACAGCCATCCTCCTTAACAAACTCCTGTAAACGCATCTATTATCGGCGGCTGGAGGGTGCCGTATGCCTGGCAGGCCCAGTAATTAATTTCAATGCATATCATTGCCAGGATCGCTTACCGGTAACAGGAACAAGATCAGAGGTGTCACTCTGCAAATTGAGTCAGTGCTCTGGCCTTTGTGTTACATGAGCAACGTTGGCGAGGGCTTGACAAACTAACAATCGAGGGGGGTAAAAGAAGGACAAGGATCCCCACGGAGATGGACACCTAGAATTTAGCCGATAAATTGTTACCTGGATTAGGAGCTAGTTTGCTCATTAAAGCTCAGTGACTTTTCTATTGCTTTTCATTAGGTGGCAGCTTTTAACTGGCACTTTGTTTACAGCAGTAAAGCCACATAGGTGAAGAGGCAGCCGGGCCAGGAAAGAGATTCTTATTTATTAAGGGAAGGTGACAGCAGTTTAATAAGTTTTTGTTGGAACTGTATTAAGACTGGAACTGGTTGGATCAACAAAACCAGGCTCGTTATTGTATGGCACAGCTCTCTTTGCAAGGATGTATGTGGTTTTAGCATACATTTTCTTTACTTATTGTGTTAAAGCAGGGTTTCTCAACCAGGGTTCTAGGGTTCCTCCAGAGGGTGCTAGGGGTTCCTTGAGCAATTGTCAATTTCTGCCTTTCAGATAAGTTCCCACTCACACCTCTGATCTTTTTAGCTATCTGTAAGAGCTATATTCTTCCCAATGTCCACAAGTATATGGAGCATTCTTCCCACCGACCATCACACTAATATATCATGAGTTGTAGATATAGTAACTTTTAGCAGGAGTTCCCTGAGACCGTGAAGTTATTTCAAGGGTTCCTCTTTGTTTAAAACGTTGAGAAACGCTGTGTTAAAGCCTAAGCTGACTATACAGTGCATCCGGAAAGTATTCACAGCGCTTCACTTTTCCCACATTATGTTACAGCCATATTCCAAAATGGATTGAATTCATTATTTTCCTCAAAACTCTACAAACAATACCCCATAGTGACAACATGAAAGAAGTTTGTGCGAAATCTTTGCAAATTTATTGAAAATAAAAAAAAACGAAAAAAAAAATCCCATGTACATAAGTATTCACAGCCTTTGCTCAATACTTTGTTGAAACACCTTTGGCACCAATTACAGCCTCAAGTCTTTTTGAGTATGATGCTACAAGCCTGGAACACCTATTTTTGGTCAGTTTCTCCCATTCTTCTTTGCAGAACCTCTCAAGCTCCATCAGGTTTAATGGTGAGCGTCGATGCACAGCCATTTTCAGATCTCTCCAGAGATGTTCAATTGGGTTCAAGTCTGGGCTCTGGCTGGGCCACTTAAGGACATTCACAGAGTTGTCCCATAGCCACTCCTATGTTATTTTGGCTGTGTGCTTAGGGTCGTTGTCCTGTTGGAAGATGAACCTTCGCCTCAGTTTGAGGATCAGGTTTTTTCAACGATGTCATTTTTCCATCGATCCTGACTAGTCTCCCAGTTCGTGCTGCTGAAAAACATCCCCACAGCATGATGCTGCCACAACCATGCTTCACTGTAGGGATGGTATTGGCCAGGTGATGAGCGGTGCCTGGTTTTCTCCACACATGACACTTGCCATTCAGGCCAAAGAGTTCAATCTTTGTGTCATCAGACCAGAGAATTTTGTTTCTCATGCTCTGAGAGTCTTTCAGGTGCCTCTTGGAAAACTCCAGGCAGGCTGTCATGTGCTTTTACTGAGGAGTGGCTTCCATTTGGCCACTCTACCTGATTGGTGGAGTGCTGCAGAAATGTTTGTTCTTCTGGAAGCTTCTCTTCTCTCAACAGAGAAATGCTGGAGCTCTGAAAGAGTGGTTACATGTGCTCCGTGGTAGCCTAATTGTCACCCCTTTTACAGTAATGGTCAGTGGGCAGCCCTCATGTCCCCCTGGAAATGAACAGAACATCCCCATACATTGATGGTCAGTTTTAATGATGTTAATGGTGGTTGTTGTAGAATCCCATGTCAAATTAGTGGTCAATGTAAATTACCATTTTACATTAAAGGTCTATATAGTGTCCCCCTGCATCAGTGATTGGAGGTGAAGTGCCTCATTTGTATTGTTGGTGAGAGTAGTGCCCACTTATATTAATGGTCAGTGGGAGACAGAATACCTCCTTACATTGGTGGTGAATGAGAGGAAAATACTACCTTGTATTGGTGTTCAGTGGGAGGAAGAATGCCTTCTTATATTGGTAGACAGTGGGAGAAAGAATGTCCCAATCTGGTGTTCAGTGCGAGTAGGAATGCCCCCTTACCTTGGTAGGCAGTAGGAGGAAGAATGCCCCCTTACGTTGGTGTTCAGTGGGAGGAAGAATGCCTTCTTATATTGGTATTCAGTGGGAGAAAGAATGTCCCAATTCTGCTGTTCAGTGCGAGTAGGAATGCCACCTTACCTTGGTGGGCAGTAGGAGGAAGAATGCCCCCTTACCTTGGTGTTCAGTGGGAGAAAGAATGCCTTCTTATATTGGTATTCAGTGGGAGAAAGAATGTCCCAATTCTGGTGTTCAGTGCGAGGAGGAATGCCCCCTCAACTTGGTGGGAAGTGGGAGGGAGAATGCCCCTTGGTGTAAATGTTGAGGAGAGTTTCTGTCCCCAGCAGGTTGAAACAAATGTGAGGATTCATGTTGGTAATGACTGGGCTGATGGGGTGGTCACTTCAGTTGAAGTTTCTGTTAATAAAAAGAAAGCAGTTGAAAGTAGTGTTTGTCATGTCATGTGCACTGATGCCCGTAGTTTAGGCAACAAGCTTTGTGAGCTGGCAGCTCTTATGTCTAGGGACAACTTGGACCTTGTTGCAATTACAGAGACATGGTTCAAGGATTCAAATGACTGGGAAATAACTATACCAGGGTACACACTATACAGGAATGACAGAGTAGGGAAGAGTAGGGTAGGGAAGAGGGGAGGTGGAGTTGCCATTTATGTTAAAAAAAATGGCATAAAGCTAACATTAATTCAAAAACAAATGTAATACTCAAAACCCTCTGGGTCTGTCTTCCATCCAGGGAATTCCCTTAGAATTGGTGTAGTATACAGACCCCCGGGACAGAGTGAAGATTATGATAATGTGTTGATTGAGGAGATAACTCAAATGGCAATGAAGGGAGAGGTTTTGATTATGGGTGACTTCAACATGCCTGACGTTAACTGGAATTCTCAAACTGCTATTACATGCAGGAGCAGGGATGTAATGGAAGCACTGAATGGGGTTTCTCTAAAACAGTTAGTAAAAAGCCCAACCCGAGGTGATCATATTCTTGACCTAGTACTGACAAATGGGGATTAACTGTCTGATGTTGAGGTGGGGGAGAATTTGGGTTCTAGTGATCACCAATATCTTTGGTTTGATATTAAAACAAGAACTGAAAAATCATATACAAAAACAAAAGTTTTAGATTTTAAAAGGACAAATTTTGCTGAAATGGGGAAATTTCTAAAAAATGAACTGAAAGGTTGGAGTAAAATGACGAAGTAAGTAATCAGTGGGCACTATTAAAGTCTACCATCGTGGAGGCAACTAAATTATATGTCAGGCAAGTTAGTAAGAATAAACGGAAGAAAAAAACAATATGGTTCACCAAAGAGGTAAGTAGCATAGTAAAGGGAAAAAAATGGCATATAGAAGATTCAATGAAACAGGAGGTGTAGCTGACAGAGAGGAGTATAAAAATAGACAAAAGGAGGCCAAACGCAGTATCAGTGCTGCAAAAGCAGAGAAAGAGGAGGAAATAGCTAAGTCTATTAAGAAAGGAGATAAAACCTTTTTTAGGTACATTAATGATAGAGGGAAAAAATACAATGTTGAGGGAGACCATTTATTTTATTTATTTATTTATTTATTTCAGGTACTTATATAGCGTTGTCAATTTACGCAGCGCTTTACATATACATTGTACATTCACATCAGTCCCTACCCTCAAGGAGCTTACAATCTAAGGCCCTAACTCACATTCATACACATACTAGGGCCAATTTAGACAGGATGCAATTAACCTACCAGCATGTCTTTGGAGTGTGGGAGGAAACTGGAGTACCCGGAGGAAACCCACGCAGGCACAGGGAGAACATGCAAACTCCAGGCAGGTAGTGTTGTGGTTGGGATTCGAACCAGTGACCCTTTTGCTGCCAGGCAAAAATGTGCTAACCACTACACCACTGTGCCGCCCTTTAAACAGTTACTTCTGTTCAGTCTTCTCAGAAATAGACTGCACTAATGATAACAAGTTAGGGAATCATATTGGTTCTAGTAATGATGGTTCATTTCAAGGATTTCTGGAGACAGAGGTAGCAGAGGAACTGGCTCGGTTAAAGCTTAATAAAGCAATGGGCCCTGATGGTATTCATCCCAGAGTTCTAAGAGAACTTTGCGATATAGTTTTTGGACCATTAACAAATCTTTTAAATAAATCTCTTCTAACAGAAGTTCCCCATGACTAGCAGATAGATAATATTGTACCTATCCACAAGAAGGGCAGCAAGATAGAAGATGGCAATTACAGGCCAGTGAGTTTAACATCAATTGTAGTCAAGGTAATGGAGTCACTCCTGAAAAGAAGGATCATTGATCACCTAAAAATACACAGCTTGCTGGACCCAAAGCAACATGGATTTACTGAGGGCCGATCGTGCCAGACAAATCTGATTGAATTCTTTGACTATATTACCAGTGTTTGGACCAGGGTGGTGCTGTGGACATAGCGTATCTTGATTTCAGCAAGGCATTTGATACAGTTCCACATAATGATCTGATACCAAAGTTGTACAAGCTGGGACTTAACCCTTGGGTGGTTCAGTGGATATGCAGTTGGCTAAAGGATAGATCCCAGAGTGTGGTTGTAAATGGGGTTCACTCAGTCACTAGTGGCGCTGTACTGGGTCCTGTTCTATTTAACCTTTATGTAAGTGATATAACTAAAGGTTTGTTGAGCAAGGTATTTCTCTTTGCTGATGATACAAAGGTGTGTAATAGGGTTGATATCCCTGGAGGTGTCTGTAACTTGGAACATGATTTGGCATTGCCGGAGGATTGGTCAAAGCAGTGGAGACCGCAGTTCAATATTTCTAAATGTAAAATAATGCATCTAGGGAAAAAGAATCCTCTTAGAAAGTACAGCATTGGGGGTACATGGCTGAAGCCATTTATTATCAATCAACTGTGTTTACTCTTTTTACATCATAATGACAACAAAAACTACCCAAATGACCCTGATCAAAAGTTTACATACCCTGGTTATTTTGACCTGATAACATGCACACATGTTGACACAAAGGGGTTTGAATGGCTATTAAAGGTAACCATCCTCACCTGTGACCTGTTTGCTTGTAATTAGTGTGTGTGTGTGTGTGTGTAAAAGGTCAATGCCTTTCTGGACTCCTGACAGACCCTTGCATCCTTCATCCAGTGCTGCACTGACGTTTCTGGATTCTGAGTCATGGGGAAAGCAAACAAATTGTCAAAGGATCTACGGGAAAAGGTAGTTGAACTGTATAAAACAGGAAAGGGATATAAAAAGATATCCAAGGAATTAAGAATGCCAATCAGCAGTGTTCAAACTCTAATCAAGAAGTGGAAAATGAGGGGTTTTGTTGAAACCAAACCATGTTCAAGTAGACCAACTCAAATTTTTTTCAAAATCCAGAGGATGGGAGAAGCTCTGGAGAAGTCCTGTAGGCAAGCATGGGAGGAGGTAACAAGGAAGCTAGAGAGCATGAGGTCCTGGGAGGAGCAGAGAGGACAATTGGAGTGATATCTGCAGATGAGATTAGTGATATAGCTGGTATGTTGTGGATGGCATTGTATGTTGTAGTTAGTATTGTGAATTTTATACGGTGGGTTAGGGGAAGCCAGTGAAGGGATTGGGAGAGCGGGGCAGCAGTGGCGGATCGGTTAGTAAGGTGTATAAGTCTGGCAGCAGCATTAATGATAGACTGGAGGGGGGATAGCCTGTGCAATGGTAGGCCGGTGAGGAGGGAGTTGCAGTAATCAAGGCGGGAAATAACCAAGGAGTGAATAAGTTGTTTTGTGGTGTTGTTAGTCAGGAAGGGGCAAATTTTTGAGATGTTGCGGAGGTTAAGGCGGCAAGATTTAGCCAGTGATTGGATGTGGGGGCTGAAAAAAAGGTCGGAGTCTAGGATTACACCCAGCACCCTGGCATGTGTGGAAGGACCAATGGTTGTGCCATTGATCTTAACCACTTTAAGACCGAGGCTGTTTTTTGGGTTCGGTGGTTACGAGTTAAAAACATTTTTTTTTGCTATAAAATTACTTAGAACCCCCAAACATTATATATATATTTTTTCTAACACCCTAGAGAATAAAATGGCGGCCATTGCAAAACTTTATGTCACACCGTATTTGCGGTGGTCTTACAAGCGTGATTTTTTTTGAAAAAAAATAATTTTTTTGAGTTAAAAAATAAGAAAACAGTAAAGTTAGGCCAATTTTTTTCCATATTGTGAAAGATAATGTTACACCGAGTAAAATGATACCCAACATGTCATGCTTCAAAATTGCGTCCGCTCGCGGAATGGCGACAAACTTTGCATCATAAAAATCTCCATTGGCGACGTTTAAAAATTGCTACAGGTTAGCATTTTTGAGTTACAGAGGAGGTCTAGTGCTAGAATTGTTGCTCTTGCTCTAATGATCGCAGCGATACCTCACATGTGTGGTTTGCACACCATTTTCATATGTGGGCGGGACTTACGTATGCATTAGCTTCTGCGTGCGAGCTCGCAAGGACGGTGCACTTTACATTTTTTTTTTCTTAATTATTTATTTTACTTTTTATTTTTACACTGTAATTTAAAAAAAAAATGATCACTTTTATTCCTATTACAAGATATGTAAACATTCCTTGTAATAGAAAAAAAGCATGCCAGGACCTCCCAAATATGAGATCTGGGGCCTAAAAGACCTCACATCTCATATTTACACTTCAATGCAACAAAAAAAAAATGTCCCCTTTAAGACTGTTGGGCGGAAGTGACTTGTGACGTAGCTTCCGCCCAGCCATGTTATGGAGCCGAGTAAGTGGCTTCAGCCGCTCACTCAGCTCACGGACACTGGGGGGAACGGTCGCGATCACCTCTGCCGCTGCCGGCGGGTCCGGTAAGCGGCGGAGATGACCGGAAAGCGGCGGGAGGGGGGGGGCACCTCTCCCGCCGTTGATGAAAGTGATCTTGCGGTGAATCCGCCGCTAAGACCACTTTTATCAGACGCAGAATCGTCTGCTGAAAAAAAAGATACCGGGGTTACGACAGCAGGCGGTCCGGAAGTGGTTAATGATAAATATTACAAGCTCATGGCACTATATAAATCCTGTATAATAATAATAATTGTCAAGTTTTATTCATAAACTAGAACCTACAAGTTTACGTGACATATATCAGACTAAAAAGTTATATATATATATATATTTTTTTTTCTTTTTCTTTTATCTGATACAAAATACGACCACAGACGTCTTCCGTTCCTCTAGATGAGTCAATGAACGTTTTAAGTAACCATAAATGTTTGATATTTACTAAACAAATGATTTTCTGTCACAGCGGGACTGGCGCAGTAATGAAAGCCTGTCATGTTTCTGACATCAAGGTTACAGCACATGATACATATTTCATGAACTCCCTGTCATAATGTTTAGGTCCTTATAGGTATCTATTCCATCTTAAAGGAAACCCCTGCGTTCATTAAATGATTGATGTAACCTATGTAGCTGCTATACAAGCTTGCTTTGCCAAAGTTTCAACAGCCGTCAAAAAAAAAAAAAAAAAAAGTCTTCCCTGAAGCCATGGCAAAACCAGGTTATCCATGATTGTTCATCCCCCTGCTTCTGTAATTAGCCACCCCGCCAGTCTCTACAGATCTTGCAGTACAATTATAGGCTAATTGCATTTAATATATCATTTTTGCCGATATGTAATTAGTACAAACATGTGAGAAGTACAGAGGCAGTGGCGGTCCACCAATAGGGGGCGCAGAAAACAATTGTTTCTTTAAAGTGGTAGTAAACCCTCCTATCCTTTTCAGCCAAGGAAGCTGCCATCTTGGCCTCTTTTTAATCTACAACTGCCATGATGCTGCACATGTGATCAGCTATGACACCAGCCATTGGATGGTTTGACAGTTTGGTTTAGAGCACAACCAATGGGAGTGTTACATTTCCGGCACGTGCCGGAAATTTAACTGTTTTTTAAACTGTTAAATGGATGGGTTTACTACCGCTTTAAGTGTGTGCAGGGCGCGGGACACACTGGTGTGCATGGGAAGCATTACGTTTTCTAAGTCCCGTGATTGAAGTTGGCATTTTGATTGGCTCCCTTAAGCATGTCCTTGGGGCGCACAGCGATGCACCCCAAACACTCCTACTGTTGTATTCAGCTTCGTTGGTTTGGGATGTGATTGGTAGTCTGTACAGCATAGGGCGGTACTTTGCACATCATCGCGTCACTTCCAACCACGGTGGAACGCAAGGCCTCTCTGAGTCGGCCGGGCACTGCAGTAGAGTGCTGCCATGCTGTCTGTGTGTTGCTGCATCTGCAATTTTTATTCTGAGGGGGCCAGGTCTGTTTGATGCCCCCCCCCAAAAAAAAATGTTGACCACCAGCTGCCACTGTACAGATGGATCACACCTGCTTGGTTTTAGTATTTTATTCAGGGGTCGCTGGAGTACAGTCCCCTCCAATGACTTTTGTGGTTGATCTGGGAACTCCTTTTGCTTACCTGTTAGTAATACAGGAAAGCAATTCCAAGACACACACTGCAGAAAAAAATATATTAAGCCATATAGTTAGCTGCACATGATAGATAGCAGAAAGAGAATCAAGTATGAGCAGGGCTTTTTTTTCTCAGACAATAGGTGTAGGTTCTCCCCCCTTCCGAGTCACTCCTTGTCTCCACCCCCTACCCACCAGTGAGCATGTTCCTTGGTATCACCCCCTAGTCACCACCCAGTACCACCACTTTTAGAGAATACAGAACCAAGTATCTTTTTTTTGTGCTAAGTAATTTGAATGGAATTTGTCAATTATAACAAGAAAAACAGTAAAATAAATACCTCCAGAAATAACAGACCCCACCACCAACAATAGGTCCACTACAGCAACAATAGAACCCCTTCAGCAAAAATATTTTTCCTAGCAGCCAACATCAATAGACCAGTGGTGGTCCGTCTATATGGGGCTCAGGGGCGCCGCCCCCTAATCCATGTGCCTGGTCCCTAAACTACATGCAGGGCGCCGGACGCATGGATTCCAATCAGGGGTGGCCCATCCATTATGGGCGCCTGAGTGCCACCTCCCCTATCCCTTTCACCGCCTCTCACATCCATGCACCTGGCCCCTTTTCAAGACACCAGTATGCATGAATTACAATTGCGGCGGTGGGCGGGAATGCTTTTGTGAAGACTACTATTAGAGCCCGGGGCTCTAATGGACTTCAGAATAGAGTGGGCTGTGAGCGCTGAGAGAATGCTCAGAGCCCACTCAGGACCTCGTCCTGGCCAATCAGGTAACGGATTTGGCACCCGTCACCTGATAAGGCTGAAAGCACAGGCGATCCTATTGGACGCCAAGAGGCAGAATGGAAGCTGCTGTGGGGGACACGGAGCTGCTGCACACTAACCGCTTAGCTGGGGTAAGTGCAGCGCAGCGGTAGAACAGTGGGGGAGAGGTAAGGGGAATATTAAAGTGGGACTTTACATGAAGCACACAGTAAAAATGATTGACCCAAAAAGTAGGAATATAATTGTGTTTATTAGTGTATGTGGGCACCATATACTCCAAAGCTCTAATATTATATCAGTATAATTACCTTGTAAACATTTTATAAATGTGCATAGACAGTAATTTAGCAATTACACAATAATAACGTCATGATAAATATTGTACAAAAATAAGTATTAGTACGTATACCCACACACAATACAACCATAAAATTCATAATCCTGGGGACAATTCATTATTGTAATAAAAGTAGACAAATAATATGCGCATGATTGTTGTGACACAGCATCATAAGAAAGCTCTACGCGTTTCGTGGAGATCACCACTCGTCAGGAGCTGATGCAGGTTAGACGTATCTTTGGTAAAGGAAAAGGTACAAGGTTAGTCGTTGCTACGAGTGGGGGCGCCATGGTCTCGCGTCACCCCGGGAGCTGAGGTGAATAGTCTCTGCGGCAAGACGGCTGCAATAGTCACCAGTGTTAGAAATGAGAGTGTTGAATGATCCCCAATTGCCAGTGATGTCGTAGAGTAAGAATTGTATGGATTTGAACAAAATTCCTATAAAAAATAGTAATAAAGCTATAATAGATGCCACTGACAGCACAGGGAAAGATAGTGTAGCCCAACCGAATTTAGAACCAACCACCAAGAAACCAATAGCATCATAGTGAAATTAGAATAGTATGGCGGTGTGATGAATAAACAAATAATTAATAGTGAAAGTGATAAAGACATGGATACCTAGGAGTGAAATCCAGAGTGAGGACTGTGATGATGAAAGGTGTTGCGAGATGTAAGCTCCACACCGTGTGCTAGATGTGTAAGCAGCCCGCCCGCAGGACATCACCAACGTCACGCCGCATGGCCCTCTGAGGAAACGGCGCCAACATTCGAGCGGCAGCCGATGCTCGGCAATTGGCGCCTTAATAGTCCCTCGTGTTCCCCTTCCCCCCATGTGTCCTCTTTTTTTATCAATATGCAATAGGGATGGAGGTGAATGTACGTGTGTCATCGCCTCATATAAAGTCCCAATTTTTGCTTTGTCTTATTGGGGGAGAGGTGCCACTTGGGGGGGGGGGTTTACTGCTCGGGGGGAGAGGTGCCATTCAGGGGTGTGTTTACCGCCCCCCCCCAAAAAAAAAAAACACCAGCCGCCACTGATTCCATTGTTTTTTTTTCTTTTTCTTAGAAGCACGTGATTAGAGCCAGAGGCTCTAATTGGTTTCCAAAAAGGGTGATCTCGGGGCGCAGAGCACTGCACCCTGAGCCCACCCAGTTGTGTGACAATAGTGAATTAATATTCACCATTGTCTTCCTGATTCTCCCCCCAATCAAGAAGCAGGTCCTGATGCCTGATTGGCTGAGAGGAGAAGCGATCCTATTGGCCGCTGAGGAGGAGGAGAGGCAGGGTGAAGCCGATGAGGAGGTAGCATGCCCACGACCTAGATGGGGTAAGTGCGTGGCTGTGGGCTGATGATCAAGTGACCAACCCTGGTGGGTTTATTGGCCCCCCCCCCAAAAAATGGAACACCGGCTGCCACTGCAATAGACCCTTCAGCAGCCAGCAACAATAGACCCCTCACTCAACAGTAGATCCCCCCCACAGCAACAACAGATTCCCCCACCAGCAACAATAGACGCTCCCAACTATAGACCCCTTCCAGCAACAATAGATCCCCCCAGCAGCTAGAATGAATAGATCCTCCAGCATATCCCCTTGCCATACATTTAATGCTAGAGATTGAGGGACTGCGTTCCCCCCACGTTCCTGCTGAGAAAAAGCCCTACGTATGAGTAAAGGCAATTAAAGCTGAATTCCAGGTATAGAATATTGATCTAGCTTGGACCAATGTAAGTAGGGCAAATGGCATAGCTGTTGGACCCCTGTGGAAGGTGACAATCGCTGTAGCAGTCACCGCTACTACAGTGTTTGCTGCTAGGCTCGAGCATCATTCACAAAATCCCCTTGCATTTTTCTCAATGATTGCAAGGTGTTCTCTGATGAGGTGGAGAGGCAGGGAGGTGACATCACAATCATCACCTCATCCAATCAAAGAATGATTGGCATTCATTGACACCTGTCCCAAACGAGCAACCCCGTCTTTACTATGCAGCAGGGCACAGGACTAAGATAGCAGCGATCACTGAAGTAGTGGTGACTACCAGAGTTTTTGTCATCTTCCTAAGGTGTGGCAGATGCATTCTAAAGCTGGACCATTGTAAAAAATGCCATACCTGAAATTCAGCTATAAAACAAAAATCATTGGAAAATGTAAACAGACAGTCTCTCCAAACCAAGAAAGGGCTTCTGGCCAATGTAAGGTAAGCATCACATGGCCCTTGCTGAGCCAGAACAGACGCATGGACAGCACTGTTCACAATATCCTACATAGTGTAATTACAAGACTGATAGCTGAGGTCAGCAAGTCAAGAAACATTGGGGCCCATTACACAGCCTAAGGCCCGCCATACCCCCCCTCCCCCGCATCCCAGCCAAAAAAACATTCCCCAGGGTCCACCAACTGGCCGTCCCACCAAATCCACCCAAT
>BLSH010087902.1:294069-304120 GCA_018402905.1 Glandirana rugosa
GGCCCGCCCCCCCCCCCCCCCCGCATCCCAGCCAAAAAAACATTCCCCAGGGTCCACCAACTGGCCGTCCCACCAAATCCACCCAATGCCCAATGGCCATCCCATTGAGTCCTTCAGTGCACCCACTTTTATTTTAACACTCTTACAACTTAAAGTGTTACTAAACCCACAACAGTAAAATCAGTCTGTATATGCAGTAAAGAATGCTTGTTATACTCACTGTGGAAGCTAAGAGCTTTGTGTAAAAGGGCTGTTTGATCCTGTCTCCTCTGATCCTCCCCTTCTTCCACTGTCCCTAATTCATCCCCTGATAGAAAAGATCCTTGGGGGCACTCTGCACATGCTCAGTTTGGTGTGTATTGCTAGAGAGTGTTTTTTTCTTAGAGTGCATGTGTTCAGCACAGGGCCAATCAGCACTGTCCAGACAGAGGGTCAGCGGTCCTGCAGCCTCATAGGACAATCAAGAGAGAATTAAAACTTCTCCTACAAGCTTTAACCAAACACTGATATAAGTCACAAGACTGCTATATACTGCTGATGAGAAAATGTATTTAGAATTTTATATTTACTAAAACAATTGCATTTCCATGCTCTGTGTACTGTGGGAAACCAGATATAGTGAATGCAGGGTCCTGGGTTTACTGACACTTTAATATATCCTCCATCCCATCTTCTCCTTCTCCAGTCCCACCTCCTCCTCCTCCAATCCCATCACCTCCACCCCATGTCCTCCTCCTCCTCTATCTCATATCCTCCACCTCCAGTCCCATCTCCTTCATCACATGTGCTCTTCTAGTCCCACCTCTTCCTCCTCAAGTCCCATCCCCTCCATACCATGTCCTCCTCCTCCAGTCCCATCTGCCCCAATACCATGTCCTCCTCCTCCAGTCCCATCTCCCCCCATCCCAGGTCCTCCTCCTCCAGTCCCATTTCCTCCATACTATTTCCTCCTCCTCCTGCATCCCATGTCCTCTTCCTCCTCCAGTCACATCCGCCGTCCTCCTCTTCCAGTTTCATCCCCTCCATCCCATGTCATCCTCTTCCGGTCTCCTCTCCCCCACCCTACGTGCTTCTCTTGCAGTCTCATCTCCCCATCACATGTCCTCATCCTCCCGGGCCTTCCCATGACATGTCCTCCTCCTCCATTCCATGTCCTCATCCACCATCCCATATCGCACTCCTCCAGTCTCATCTCCCTGCTATGTCAGTCCTCTCTCAGTGTCCTCCCCTGTAGTGCTCCTAACCCTGTTGCGCCCTTAGTACAGCCCTGATTCAGGTGATATACTTCATTGTACAGTCCCTCTTCAATCCTGGGGCTTACCTCGCTCTCTCCAGATACACAGCTCAGATCGATCACACTTCCATATTCAATCTTCCAGCTGCAAATCTCTCACCCCACTGGAGCCTAATGGCCTGACTCAACAAAGGGTCAGGTCCAGATGGCACACTATGCACTTGCGATTGGACAGACTGCTGTGCAGGGGCGGATAATTGTGGCTGGGGGGAGATGTTGGAGAGGGCCAGGAGAGAGAGTTGTAGGGGTGGAAGGTGCAGCAGCTAGAAGAGAAAACAGACAGGGCTGCTGTTGTACCTGTAGCTTTTATTTCAGTGACTCTGGACGGGACACGGCCATCTCATGACAGCTTAATTAAATTTGTTGTGGTGGGGAGCGAGGGCTCAAGGGGCAGCTGCTATGGGCTCCACGACAATGAGCTGCCCCTTTTGCCCTGCATTAAATACAGTCCTTGTTGGGCCCGGGCCCCCTACATGTGTATGGGCTGTTCCCCCCTGATGGCGGCCCTGACCAGGGAAGAGACTAATTTTTTGAAGGTACTTATATAGCATCAACAATTTACATTCACATCAGTTCCTGCCCTCTAGGAGCTTAATTCGAAGATTCCTAACTCACATTCATACATACACATAGTAGGGCCAATTTAGACAGGAGACAATTATCTTACCAGCATGTTTTTTGGAGTGTGGGAGGAAAGCCACGCAAGCACAGGAAGAACATGCAATCTCCAGGCAGGTAGTGTCATGGTTGGGATTTAAACCAATGACGGTCCGTGTCCATCCGATCCTCCATAGAGGAGAATGGAGCTGTGACAGGACAGTCTCTGCACGCGGTGCAGAGACTGTCCTGTCATCCGCCGGCTCAGCGGGGATAAACGGATGGATCCCCGTTGGTCCAGCCCTGAGGGTCCTTTCTCACATATGGACCATTCATCAGTTCACCAGTTCCGTCACATCAAAACAGATGAAGCATTCATCCATTTTTCATCCGTTTTTTAATCCGTTTTTTCATCTGTGGTCATCAGTTTTTCATCAGTTTTTTTTACATCCACTACCAATGCAAAAACAGATGAAAAACTGACCATTCGTCAGTTTACATCCGTTTTTCGTCCGATCCGTTTTTTTGACGGATGAAAAATAGGACTTTCATCCGTTCAAAAAAACGGATGTTGACGGAAGCGGATGAAAACTGATGCAAATGAATGATCATCCGTTGTCATCCGTTTTTCCATAGAGTTGCATTGATGTCCGTTTTTCATCCGTCGGATGGATGAAAAGCAGTCAAACGGTCCGTATGTGTGAAAGGGGCCTTAAAAATGTAAAGACCAAAATAAATGTAAACGTTTCACTATTGGTAAAGTTACTTTAGCCACCTGCTAGTTCACTGCACAGGCCTCCTATTCTCAGTCTCTGGTCCCACTTCACATACATATAAAATTAAAGACCCCATATCATCAAATTTCTGAGCACAATAATCTCATCACTCCAGCGGTGTATTATTTAAAATATCTTGCTTTTCTCCACTAATGAGCACTGAGGAGCCTTCAAATCCCAAATCCAGCCCAAACATTTCAATTAATTTTGGACAGAATAGGGAAGTGTTAGAACCTCAGTCTCTCTATATGAGAACAGCAATCTTGCTGCAGAGCTCCCAGCTGATTCAGACTCTTAAGGCCTCATACACACGGACGTTTTTTGACGTCGGCGTTTTCTGGCGTTTTTTGCAGCTCTCCATGTTAGTCAATGGCTCCCAACGTTTTTGAGCTGTAGATGGCGTCGGCGTTAGTGAACTGAAACTAGAACCCACGGCCAGCGCGTTCTGAGGCTGTAACGTTTTGGCGTTTTTTGACACCGACGCTGCAAAACGCCAACTAACGCCAACTAATGCCAACTAATACTGTACCGGCGTTAACCAACGTTTTTTGACGCCGACGTTTTTAGGTTGAAAAATAGCAGAGGGATGATTTTTTTTAAAGAACGCCTATTGATGCCGACGCTCACTAACGCCGATGCATAGCGCCCAAAAAGCACCAATTATTTTTCCTTGACGTCGGGCCTGACGTTTTGTTTATTTTTTAAGAAACGTCCGTGTGTATGAGGCCTAACTGTGCAATCAGCAAGACTCTCAATCCCTGCTGATTACTTGACTTCTGGTCTGACTCAGCAAGGGGTTGTCAGACCGTTGCAGTGAGATCTCTGTACTCCCAGAGAGAATGGCGGTCCTTATCTCCAGCTAGTGGTGGAAGACAAGATGGATACGTTTTGTGTACGTGCAATGAGGAGTGCTTTGGATGAAGAGTCATATGCAGAAAAGGTTTGGAAATACAATAGGGGTATACAGCCAATGCCTTTCAGGATATTTTGTTTTCGCCTTCTTCAGGGCTTTTATCGATAAGGTTTTGTGTTGCCATATAACTCCTTTTGGAGACAACTTCACAAACTATGACTTGTAACAGAGAATCAGTATTGCGTCAGTGAGGCCAAACTAAAGTAACATTGTATAGGTTTGCAAATTACATCTTGAACATAATCTTGTCTGCATTTGCCTCTTCACTCAAGGAGCCCCTCATTGCACACAAACAAAACTACCAGCTTGAGGAACCAGGACCTTGCCAGATACCTCCAGGATTGGAGCAGCTCAAGATGCACACATAGACCAAAAGACTTTCTATCGGGGATTCCCCAAGCCAGAACCGTACCGTCTGGAAAATACCTGAATGCTGTCTAGCACTGCCACACACCTACCACATACCCAATGAAGGATGATCAGCAGGATAACCAAAAAGTCCAAAGATGGCCAACAAGCATAAAAGAGCCGTTTACAATTTGGAATAAATTGGTCTCACCTTAGTTAATTTGTTTTTTTTTACTAGTTCTTTCCTAGCAATAACATATTATTATCAAATTGCAATTTTTTTAAAATACACATTTTTATTGAATTACTGGGTCGCCATAGGCTACAAAACTCTTTCCTCCAGAACACTTTTAATTTACAAGTCTCGTTTTTGTTTTTCTATAAGGTACTTTGAAAGCTCCCTTCATATAAAACAACCTCTAAAAAGATTTTTTTTTCTAATGTAACAGAAAATCTCTTTGCTTTTAAACTACTCCCAGAACAATCCTTCACCCCGAACGTAAGACAGACATCGTGTATCAGCATCGATTGTTGGTTTATTATTTGTACGTTTAATCTTTTACACATGGATGGAACTGTCTAGCTCACTTGATTGCTTATAAGATCCAGTGAACCTTTAATGAATCTTAATTACAAGGAGTTAAAAGAGTAACAAACTTTCAGCAGTGTTTGCGTGGAGGCGACGCCGCTCTCTTGTAATTAGACTCGAGTTTGGATAAATCAAAGACTTATATGGGAGGATGACAGTGCTTGTGAATAGTCCAAGCTATTAAATACTAAAAACTCAAGGTGAGAAACAATTTGCTAAAATCTCCTATTTTTATAGACTGCAGCTATTGAGGAAAAATTGAGTGAATTCCCCAGACGCCTGGGAATGGAGTCTGTTCTACAATTCCATCAATTCTTTTACGGTCTAATCAATATTTATGAATCCCCAAAGAGAGCTGGCGATGAGAAATATTGTGAGGCATTTTCTGTGCGGTTGCAACGAGGTAACAAAGGACCTAAATAACTTTTAGAATAATCTCCATGACAATCCGTTGCTGCCAATATTATTTAATGTTGTTTTTTTTATGTATTGACAACAAGTTAGGCAGGGCGAATGTGTTGTTTAAACTATGAATGCAATGCTTAAAGGGTCGGTCCGCCTGAATTTGTTAAAGAACACCTGTCATGAAAGAGAGACGTGGGCTGATAAGGGCTGGGTTTCCATTGCTTGGAGAACTCAAGGTAAATGCAGCTCTGTAATCATTAACCACTTGAAAACCAGGCCCTTTTCTGACATTTGTTGCTTACAAGTAAAAATCTGTATTTTTTGCTAGAAAATTACTTAGAACCCCCAAACATTATATATATATATTTTTAGCAGAGAACCTAGAGAATAAAATTACACTATTTTATGCCAAACTGTATTTGTGCAGTGGTGTTGCAAATGCAATTTTTTTTTTTGAAAAAAATATACTTTAACCACTTCAAGACCAAGCCTGATTTTTGGGTTCTGTGCTTACAAGTTAAAAACATTTTTTTTTGCTATAAAATTACTTAGAACCCCCAAACATTATATATTTTTTTCTAACACCCTAGATTTTCCATATTGTGAAAGATAATGTTACGCCGAGTAAAATAATACCCAACATGTCATGCTTCAAAATTGCGTCCGCTCGCGGAATGGCGACAAACTTTGCAACTTAAAAATCTCCATTGGCAACGTTTAAAAATTTCTACAGGGTAGCAATTTTGCATTACAGAGGAGTTCTAGTGCTAAAATTATTGCTCTCGCTCTAACTATCGCAGCGATACCTCACATGTGTGGTTTGAACACTGTTTTCATATGTGGGCGGGACTTACATATGAGTTCGCTTCTGCGCGCGAGCTCGGCGGGACGGAGCGCTTTAAACATTTTTTTTTTTTTTAATTATTTATTTTGCTTTTTACTTTTTATTTTTACACTGTTCTTTTTTTTTTTTTAAATGTTATCACTTTTATTCCTATTACAAGGAATGTAAACATTCCTTGTAATAGAAAAAAGCATAACAGGGCCTCCTAAATATGAGATCCGGGGTCAAAAAGACCTCACATCTCATATTTACACTAAAATGCAAAAAAAAAAAAAAATCTGAAAAAAATGACAGCCCACTTCTGATGTCATTTCCGCCCCGCCATGTTATGGAGCTGAGTGAGCGGCTTCAGCCGCTCACTTGGCTCACGGACACTGGGGGGAGAGGATCGGCTGCAGGCACCATTCAGATATCACCACTCAAACCCAAGGACGTCATATGATGTCCGGCGGTACGGAAGTGGTTAACCATTTAAGGACCACCCTACGTACATTTACTGCGGCACAGAGGCCCTTAAGCGCAAAATCACGCACCTGTACATCATCGCTGTTGTCAGTTCTGTGATTGGACACAGCGGGAGCCAATCAGCGGGTACGGTGGCCCCCTGTCACCCGCGATCGTTCAGAGAAGAGACGGAGCAGCGGTCTGCCTATATAAACAAGGGAGACCGCCATTCTGTGAGGGATGAAAATGGAGATCTTGTGTTTCATCAAAGTAAAAATACAGATCTCTGTTTTCCTCAGGTCACAGCATTCCCCCCACACAGTTAGAAGGCACTCCATAGGAGCACACTTAACCCTGTGATCGCCCCTGATGTTAACCCCTTCCCTGCCAGTGTCATTAATACAGTGATAGTGCATTTTTTTAGCACTGATATCTGTATTGGTGTCACTGGTCCCCAAAAAGTGTCTCTTATGCCTCATACACACAGTGCGACTGTCGTACGACCGCACGTTCAACTTTTTCCTAAATCGGCTGTTGGTGGCTGTGTCTAGCATACTGACATGAGTCAAGTAATCTGCCAACAAAGGCGAACGTAGTGACCTGTTACGAGCGTATAGCGAGGAGGTTCAGGTGAATGTGATTTGTGAATTAGGAACGTAGCTTTACATCGGGCACTTCCTGAGTTCCTAGCATGCGTGTTTAGCACTTTCAACTTTTGATGGGCCAACTTCTGTACACACGAGCCAACAGTCGCACGACACCTTTTTGGCCAACAAAAGTTTTCTAGTTTTCTCAGCCAACTTCTGTTATACGATTATCAAACGTCGGCTATTGTAATTGTGCGTACTAACGGTCGGATTATCGTACAACAAGCTGTTGTACGACCGTTGTTGTATGACAATCGTACCGCGCGTACGGGGCATAAGTATCAGATTTGTCCAGTCCCGCTAAAAAACGCTGATTGCAGCTATTACTAATAAAAATGATAAAAAAATAAAAAGTCCATAAATATATCCCATAGTTTGTAGAAGCTATAACTTTTGCACAAACCAATCAATACACGGTTATTGGGGATTTTTTCTTTTACCAAAAACATGTACCAGAATACATATTGCCCTAAACTGATGAAGAAATTTTATTTATTTATTTATTTATTTTTTTTTTTATTGGATATATTTTATAGCAAAAAGTAAGATATTGTCTTGTTTTTATTTTCAAAATTGTCGCACTTTTTCTGTTATAGCGCAAAAAATAAAAAAACATAGAGGTGATCAAATACCACCAAAAGAAAACTCTGTTTGTGGGGAAAAAAAGACACAAATTGTGTTTGGGTACAGCGTTGCACGACCGCGCAATTGTTATTTAAAGCAACTCAGTGCCGTATCGCAAAAAAATGGCCTGGTCAGGAAGGGGGTAAAACCTTCCAGAGCTGAAGTGGTTAACCACTTCAATACTATGCACTTAGAACCCTTTACTACCAGACCAATTTTCAGTTTTCAGTGCTGTTGCGCTTTGAATGACAATTGCGCGGTCATGCGATGCTGTACCCAAACAAAGTTTTTATCATTTTGTTCCCACAAATAGAGCTTTCTTTTGGTGGTATTTGATCACCCCTGCGGTTTTTATTTTTTGCGCTACAAATAAAAAAAGACCGAAAATTTTGAAAAAAAAAAAAAAATTCTCTATTTTTGTCACAAAACTTTGTAAATAAGTAAATTTTCTCCATCACTGGTGGGCACTGATGAGGCTACACTGACGGGCACTGATGTGGCAGTACTGATTGGCACTGATGAGGCGGCACTGATGAGGTGGCACTGATGATGAGGCACTTATATGCAGCGATGATGAGCACTGTTAGGCGGCACTGATAAGCAGCATTGACGGGTACTGAGAGGTGGCACTGATATACAGCACTGATGGGCACTGATATGCAGCAATGACGGACACTGCTAAGCGGCACTGATGGGCACTAATGGACAGCACTGATTGGCACTCATAGGCGGCACTGGGCACTGATAGGTGGCACTGATGGGCACTGATAGGTGGGCACTGGTAGGTGGCAATGGTGGGCACTGATGTGTGGCACTGGTACACACTGATAGGGGCACTGGTGGGCACTGATAGGGCACTGGTGGGCATACACATTAATAGGGGCTCATTCCCTGGTGGTTTAGGGTGGCATCTGAAGGTGGCACTGAGTGAAGGTGGACCTGAGCACTTAGTCACTTACCTGGTGGTCTAGGGGGGTCTCCCTGGTGGTCCAGATCGGCTCCCTGGTGGTCCCTGGTGGTCCTGGGTGGGCACATCGCTGGGCAAGCTCCCTGGTGGTCTAGGGTGGCGATCCGAGGGAGGGCTGTGCTGATAAATCATCAGCACAAACCCTCCCTGTCAGGGATACAGCCGATCGGCTCTCCCCTCATCAGGTCTGCAGACCTGAGTACAGGAAAGCCGATAAACGGCTTTCCTGTATTACACTGTGACCAGCCGTGATTGGTCATGGCTGGTCACATGGTAAAGTGCTTCGGATCGAAGCACTTTACCGAGATCGGCATTGCGGGGGGTCAGACTGACCTCCCACACCAACGATCGCCGCGATGTGCGCCCCCCCGGGCGCGCGGCGGCTTGTTATCCTGAGGACGTCATATGACATCCAGTCAGGATAACTAAGCCACTTCCCGGCCGTCATTCTGCATACGGCGGTCGGGAATTGGTTAATGAATAAAAAAACACAGTAAAGTTAGCCCAATTTTTTTTGTATAATGTGAAAGATGATGTTATGCCGAGTAAATAGATGCCTAACAAATCACGCTTTAAAATTAAAAACTACGCTACTTAAAAATCTCCATAGGTGACGTTTTAAAAATGTTTACAGGATAGCCGTTTAGAGTCACAGAGGAGGTCTAGTGCTAGAATTATTGCTCTCGCTCTAACAATCATGGCGATACCTCACATGTGTGGTTTGAACACCGTTTACATTTGTGGGCACGACTTACTTATGCTTCTGCACACAAGCACGGAGGGATAGGGCGCTTTAATTTTTTTATTTTGTTTTTACTGTTTATTTTTTCACTGACCCTTTAATTTGTTTTTTCACTTTACTTGCTGTCACAAGGAATGTAAACATCCCTTGTGGCAGTAATAGGCAGTGACAGGCCCTCTTTATGGAGGGATCTGGGGTCTATAAGACCCCAAACCCCTCCTTTGCAACTACTAGAAAGTAGTTATATATCAGAAAATTAACACTATTCCTTTTAACCCCTCCCCTTTCCCCCGCTCCCCTCCCTCCTTTTTTTTTCTCCCCAACTTTACAATTAATACATTCTTATTAGTGATATTTTGTGGCCATAATATGATTATTGAGTGCTCTTGATATACTTATGCATGCTATGTTTATGATGTATGTTATTTTATTATTAACCACTTCAGCCCCGGAAGGATTTCCAGCTTTAGGACCGGAGCACTTTTTGCGATTCGGCGCTGCGTCGCTTTAACTGACAATTGCGCTGTCGTGCGACATTATACCCAAACAAAATTTGCGTCCTTTTTTTCCCACAAATAGAGCTTTCTTTTGGTGGTATTTGATCACCTCTGCGTCATTTCTGATCGCCGCTATAAACAAAAGAAGAGCGTTAACAGTCAATTTCGCTGCGTCGCGGCTTAGCGTTTTTCACGAGGCCAGGATTTCGACCTTTAGGAAGGCCCCGACTTCACCAATTATTATTTTATTGTATGTAGTATTTGTATCGTACGTATTCATATAGTTCTCGTGAGTTATTAGTATAATACCGGTGTTTTATAGTGATTATTCTTACATAATTAACATTTCAACCCCTCTTTTTTT
>BLSH010087902.1:304130-318441 GCA_018402905.1 Glandirana rugosa
AGGAAAGGGGTCGATCCGTTCAGGGGGATGTCAATCTTGTGCGGGTCCCTTGTGTCAATTGGGAATCTCGCGGGGGACGTTCAATTGGGGAAGTGACGGTTACCGTAAATGTGTCATTAGTCACGTAAAAATATCGTGACTAGCGACATATTTACGGTTACCAGGGTTTTTTCACAGTTTTGTAAGGTTGTACAGGCGACTTTATAGCGTCATGGCGATTTTTAGCGTCTAGCGGCGGTAAAAATCATTTTTTATTTTTTTTTTATTTTTGGGGTTTTTACTTAAGAGTAGTAGGCATCGTTTATTGATTGGTTTGCGCAAAAGTGGTCGCATTTACGGATGATGAGAATTCATTTTTGGGGTTTTTATTTTTTTTTTATTTTTTACTAAAAATGGCGGCGATCTGCGATTTTTAGCGGTACTGCGATATTTCAGCGGACATGTTGGAATGTTTTGACACTTTTTTGGGACCATTGGCATTTATACAGCGATCAGTGCTATAAAAATGCACTGATTACTGTGTAAATGCCATTGGCAGTGAAGGGGTTAACTTGCAGGGGGCGCTCTAAGGGTTAACTGTGTTCCCTGGGCGTGTTCTAACTGTAGGGGGACTTGCCTAGCTGGGGAAAGGAAGTGGTCACAGCCTTCACGTACAGGAAGGCTGTGATCACTTCCCTTCCCCCTCACACAGAGCGGAGGTCCGTGTTTACATACACGGACCTCCGCTCATTCGCTCCGGGGGGGGCATCGCGGGTGGCCGGCGGCAATCGAAGCCGCCGGACCCGCTCCCTGGACCCCCCCGGACACAGTGAGCGCGCGCGCTCACAGTGGCTCTGTATCGCGGCCACCGTCGTATGACGGCGATTCGCGTTACAGAGCCACATTGTCGCCGTCAATTGCCGATCAGCCGTCGGCAAGCGGTTAATCTACTGTCTGTATTGTTCGCAAGTTATAAGCTCTGTAAATACTACAAGGTGGGTCCTGAAGAAGCCCTTCTTCTGGGTGAAATGCGTCGATCCATACACCTTTCACTATCCATTCAAGCACACATGGTTATAGTGGATATTTGTCTAGTATTTGGTATTTCTGCATGGAGCCTAAACTCCTGCTGTTTTTTAACCATTTTGTATAAATAAAATATTATGTGACTTTATGTGTTCTTGATATATTGATTTATTACTTTTTGGGCACTTAAAAATCCCCATTTCCCATAGTCTCCCCCGGGAGAGGCATGGGTTATCTCTTTTTTTCCATATTGCCTTTTAATGTGTTAATTTGTTATTTTGAGAGATTACTCATGTACTCTGAGCCATTCCTGCTAGTCCAACCCACAAAGAGAAGTGGAATGAGCTGATTGGACGATACTGACTGGACTCAGGTGCATCTGAAAGTAATGAATGGAATAAAATTTATTTCGGATTCATTCATTATCCACTTGCCCTCCGGATGATTTATCCGCCTTCCTGACCAGGCCATTTATTTGTGATATGGCACTGCGTTATTTTAACTGACAATTGCAGGTACATGCAATGTTGTACCCAAATAAAATTGATGTCCTTTTTTCCCCACAAATAGAGCTTTCTTTTGATGGTATTTGATCACCTCTGCGTTTGTTTTTTTTGCGCTATAAACAAAAAAAGAGCGACAATTTTGAAAAAAAAAAACATTGTTTTTTACTTTCTGCTATAAAACATAACCAATTAAAAAAATGTGAAAAAAATCTAATGTCTTCATCAGTTTAGGCCAATATGTATTCTGCTACATATTTTTGTTAAAAAAAAAATCACAATAAGCATACGTTGATTGGTTTCGCAAAAGTTATAGCGTCTACAAACTATAGGATATTTTTTAAAAATATTTTTTATTTTTTACTAGTGATGGCGGTGATCAGCAACTTATAGTGGGACTGTGATATTGCGGCACACAAATCGGACACTAACTGACACTTTTTGGGGATCAGTGACACTAATACAGTGATCAGTGCTAAAAAATATGCACTGTCACTGTACTAATGACTCTGGCAAGGAAGGGGTTAACATCAGGGGCGATCAACTTTGTGTCTAGCTGGTGTTTTCTTACTGTGGGGGAGGTGCTTGAACTAGGGGAAGGCATAGATCAGTGTCCCTGCTTTGCAAGAACACAGGCTCCATGCCTTCTATACTGCCGTTCTCCCCCAAAGGATCGGCGGGAATCAAGTTTGCGGTACACACCGATGTGTATAAACCCAGCAGGAGCGGGGCATATGTGCGCTCCAGACCTGGAAGTGTCAGATCATGTACTGGGTACCTGACCTGGCACAGCTGTGCCACTTTGCCACCGTATATCTAAGTTATACGGTCGGCAAGTGGTTATGTTATGATTCGGAGATTCTGATGGATCCACCTCCATCCAACCCAAACACAATTAAGTAGGAATCACCCTATTTCACTTTTATACCTCACTCTATTTATTGCAATTAGGGATGGGCTGAACACCCCCCCCCCATTTCCCGGCAATATAGATAAAAAATCACTGAAAAAATTTGCGTAGGGCCCCCCCCTCCCCAAGTCCATACCAGGCCCTTTGGGTCTGGTATGGATTTTTAAGGGCGACTCCGCTCCAAAATTTAAAAAAAAATTGACGTGGGGTCCCCCCTAAAATCCAAACCAGACCCTTATCCGAGCATGCAACCTGGCCGGCCAGGATAGGTGGTGGGGGAGGGGGTGGGCGAGCGCCCCCTCCTGAACCATACCAAGCTAAATGCCCTCAACATGGGGAGTATGGGTGCTTTGGGGCAGAGGGGGCTCTGCGCTCCCCACCCCAAAGCACCTTGTCCCCATGTTGATGGGGACAAGAGCCTCTTCCCCACAACCCTGGGCTGTGATTGTGGGATTCTGTGGGTGGGGGACTTATCGGAAATAAAGGAGCCCCCAGATCCGGCCCCCCCATGTGAATTAGTATCGGGTACATTGTACCCATACCAATTCACCAAAAAGTGTACAAAAAAGAAAAAAACACAGTAGACAATTAGGGACAAGTCCTTTATTAAAAAAGAAAAAAAATTAAGTGTCCCCCGTTGTAATCCATCATCAATCACGGCGCGCGACGGACCTGAAAAAAACAAACAAAAAACGAACCAGCGCCTCCTCCATGGGAGGGCTCCTGCCGTCTGAGCTCTTTGTTTTGACAGTTTATGCATAGTCAAGGGTGGGGCCGCCCAGTGATGTAATTAAGCGACCCGCCCCTCTGATGTCACATGATGTCAGAAGGGGGCAGGGTCACCCGCTACATCACCGGGTGGCCCCGCTCTTGCATATAAATAAACTGTCAAAACACAGCGAGCGCAGACAGCGACAGCCCTCCCATGGAGGAGGAACTGTGCGCCCCCTCATCTCACTATGCATTATTGGGCACTCCAAGGCAGGCGAAGTCGCCGCGAACGCCCCATAATGTTTACAATTCGACGAATGGGCGAACGACTCGACTCGAACCCGCGGGCCCAGCCTTAATTGCAATATGCTTCCATTTCATATAAAATGCATTTTTTTTTATAATAATGAAAAATGTTAATGCAAACATTATCAGCTGATTATCCAAAAGTCAAAGACTTCAGCGCTGCTCTCATTTGAAATAAACTGAATGCATCCAAATGAATGCGTATTAATTCGTTATGTTATTAAGTTTAATTTATTTCCCCATTTCCAAATTACTTTGTTTGTTGGGCCGCACACATACACATTAAAAGAATGGTCTCTGAAGTTCAACCCCAATACAAAAACAAATCTTATTGGAATATTCACGCAAGGCTCACTAGAATAAAAATGAATGGATCCGACCCAATTCTGATCATTAGTTGTGCAATGTTGTTGCGTTATTTCGGATGCTTCAAACATTAACAAAAACCCCAAACTATTGCATCATGTCATCTGAATATAACAAATTAATTAGTTGCTTTCATTATATATTTTTTTGTATTTGTTACTATTGTGATTCAGGAGATTTTGATACATCTGAATCTCCGAATCAGGCAAATTTTGTCTGCATTTCAATTTGAAACCAAAGGGATCGCACATGTCTAATATAAGGAGAGAGCAGAGTGACAGGGAAATGAGCTCATCACTGTGCTGCTTCTCCTTTCACTGTCCAGTCCCAGGCTGGGGCAGCTGCAGGACAAACTGGGCTCAAGGATAGAACGCTGCTGGACATCAGACTGAGGACATCTAGCAGCAAAAAAAGAAGCAGTGCATGGGAAATCTCTGTATTGAAGCTGAATGTTGCAGAAAATTTACTTTTATTTTATCTTATAATTGACTTTAATGGAAATTTGTATCTTGTTATTTTGGCTACAGTTCTGTTTTACTGAGTTGGGGAAATTTGGTGTCAAGAGAGGAAGTGATGGGAATTTTCTCCAATAGGAAAACACACAAAAACACTTTTCCTGGTGCCAATCCATGACAGCATACTACTACATGTATGCTGCCATGGATTGGCACCAGGAAAGGAAAATTATGGTAAGTACTGGATACAATTTTCCATTTTCCTGACACTAACATGGCAGCATACATGTGGCAGTATGTTGCCATGGATTGGCACCAGGAAAGGGACATTTTGGTAATTATTTGAAACAATTTTCCATCTTCTTGGCACCAACATGGCAGCATAGATGTGGTAGTATGCTGCAATGGAATGGCTCCAGGAAAGGAAAACTATGGCAAGTAATTGATACAATTTGAGTAAGGATAGAACTGCTGACAATGTTTTTTGTTGCTGCCTTTGCCTTCCTGTCCCAATGACAATGGCAATTACCATTTCTTGTGCAGATGTCACAAGCAAAGAAAGTACAGGAATATCGCAGCAAGAAATAAAAAACGTACAGAACTTTGAATTCTTCCGCACTCTGCCCAAAACTTTAAAAATATTTTTTGGATGGAGCCAGGCTTTCATTTTGGGAATAGGGGAAGAGGACGTCAACCTGTAGAAACAAACAGAACAGTGAAGAAATGGTGGTAAAAAGATGAAGAAAAACTCGCTTTTGGGAGTGAAAGGGAAGGCTTGCCAATGGTGGAGAGAGATGGGTCTTGCTCAAGTGCTGTAGAGAGCGGTTGATGATGATGTGGGTTCTGTAACTTGCTAGGTTCTGTTACTTGCCAAGTTCCTGCAGCTTGTTCACCACGTACACAAGAGAAAGCCAACTGCCTTCATATAAAAAAGAAGAAAGATCTACTGCAAGAGAATTTCCAGCACAAGGGAAATAACGGTATATTAATCGAACCCAGAAGGTTGAAACTATCCTCCCATGACTGCCACTTTCCGCTAACTGCCACATTGTCTTAACAAGTACATGTGAAAATATTATTTCTTTAAAGTGTTCCTTTAAAATCTTTTCTTCTTCTCCTTCCTGCATGTTTTTTTTATTATCTTTATACATTCTTTTTTCTCCTGGAATCTTTTGGCCAGTCAAGTGACATCTGTAGACTCCCTTCCTTTCCTACCGGTGGTGAGCTGTCTTCTCCAGGGGGTGGAGCTGATGTTATGACATCAATGCTTCTCCTTGCAATATTGTACTGTGAGCCTAGGCTCACCCAGAGGGGGCGTGTCCATGACAGCCTGGGCTTACAGGAAGTGTGTTAAATGAGGGGGTCATCATTCAACTTGGAAGTGTACCCATGCTTAAGCATAGTTTCAGTAAATGTCGTCACTAGTGAGATGACTATTGCAGTAAAAGCTACTTTTTCTACTGTTTTTTTCTGTTCATTAAAGCTAAATTCTAACTTAGGCAAAATACTAAGCACACGGATTCAAACAGCAGCTGTTAAAAATTTAGAAGAACAGCTCTAGCTGATAAACTTACTTCCTCTGGCACTGTTCCCCACAGACTCATCTGCTCACTGATTCAACTCCAGTCTTCTTCCAGACCATTAGAGACAGATTCTGCAGAGGATGGTCCCAGAGTAGACTTGGAGCTTCTACGGGCAGATTGCCCTAGTAGCAAAGTACAAAAATCTAAGAAGTTCTGAATGAACGTAGAGGTCCCTGTGGACATGCGGAAGGGCCTCCCAGACGGGGTTGAGGAGGACTCTGGTGATGAAGACCCTATAAGAATGGATGTCCCAGGATGCAGATTGCAGATGTTACTTCCTTCTGAGAATACTGGGTAGGCACCAGAGTGTTGTCTGGGATCACCCATGGCAGTGTCTTAGAGAAGATGTAATGCATTCATGTGGCAGTGTTGAATAGGCCCTTGAGTCCTTATGGGCCCAGGTAGCTGGTGCTATTGGGGGTTTTGAGGGGCCTGGGGTGACCCAGTGGGTGGGTGTGGAAACAGAGCCACTGAGAATTCCACAGGGTGCTTTGTGAACAGGAGCAGCATAATTCAACCCACTTCTTGTGATCCCAGGGCATCATGACCTGTTCCTGCCACCCTGGGCTTATAGAAGAATGCTGCAGAGAGGGGAGCCATGTCATTAAGTTGCGCTCTCTGCAGTATTTAAGATCTTCCCAGAAAAAAGATAAAGAAGTGGCTGAAGAGAATCTGTGACATCACTGGACCGAAGACACCAGGAAAAAAAGGTATGTAGAATTTTATTTTTTTTATTATTATTTTTATTAAGGTTGTGGGGGTGCACCAATGTGAGGAGGAGGCAAACAAGAGTGAACATAGACTTTAAAACGGCACATCTGCATTAAGTGCAAAATTTCCACTTGTGACTGGAATGTACCGTTAACCATTACGGCATCACCCCATGTAAAAACTTGTGTTCCTCATTATCAATTTAATGAGACCTTTAGCCAAAGTAATAGATTTTAGAGCGCTGGGTGGAGAAAATAAAACCATCTTTACAGTAATGGCTATATTCCCTTTAATATTGGAATTTATTCCAACCTATATGGAGCCACATGCCGAGGAATAGAAAACGTAATGGAATCTTCTATGTACAATGGCTATTAGAATATGGGATTTAATTTCCTCTATTGGAGATCGGTGAAAAACGTAATGTAAAAAATGCAAGGTTATTGAAAGGATTTGACCGGATTTAGGAGTGTAATAGAAGCTTTGAGGAGAAGAAAAAAATCTCATTGTATATGTTGGATGATATATGGCATTTCGCTGCCATCCCTTTGTTTGGGTTGTCTACTTATTTACATGTGTTTAGGCTTCGGAGATGAGGCAGAGGTAGATGTCTATACGAGGCCAGAGAGGAAAAAAAATATGAGGCTTATGCAGCTGTGATGGCTGAATCTTATGTCACCAATACCCAAAAAAATACCCCAAAATTTTGCCTTCACCTTACTGTTCAGTACCTACCTAATGCCTATCTCGAAATACACATTTAAAACCAATACATGAACTCCCCCACATTCCTTGACCCCCCCCCCCTCAATTTTGTTTTAAATAAAAATACCCATGCCGTCTTTCAAAGGTCTTTTGTTTGCTGGGTTGCCCTTACTGGTTCACTTAATGGTGAACAAGTAATGACATGTGGGCATTGCGCACTATTCCTGTGAACCTAGGCCAGCATGATGGTACACCCCCATGACATACTGGGCTTACGAAACTAGCAATGGTTGGCGAAAGGGGACTTCCTGCTGTCGACAGTACTAGATTGTCCTGCATGGGCAGGGTGCCAGGGTCTCTTTAATGTGGCATTAACACTTACCAATGGGTCTTCTCAAAGAAAGCAGGTAAGTAACAGTGGGGGAAAATAATAATTTGATCCCCTGCAGATTTTGTAAGTTTGCCCAATTACAAAGAAATGAAGGGTCTATCATTTTTATCATAGGTGTATTTTAAATGATAGAGACTATCAGAGAGAATATCAACCAAAAATCCAGAAAAAACACATGATGATGTTACAAATTGAGTTGTGGTTCAGGGCGTAAAATAAGTATTTGATCCCCAAGCAAAACATGACTTTGTACAGAGCCTTGAAAAAGTATTCATACCCCATGAAATTTTCCACATTTTGTCATGTTACAACCAAAAACGTAAATGTATTTTATTGGGATTTTATGTGATAGACCAAAACAAAGTGGCACAAAATTGTGAAGTGGAAGGAAAATGATCAATGGTTTTCAACATTTTTTTACAAATAAATATCTGAAAATTGTGGTGTGCATTTGTATTCTAGCTCAGACTCTGTCAGATTGGATGGAGAGCGTCTGTGAACAGCAATTTTCAAGTCTTGCCACAGATTCTCAATTGGATTTAAAGAGGAGGTAAACCCTAATGGGGTTTACTTCTTCTATGTTCCCCTGTAAAGTAGAAGCATAATGGGCTACTATGCATCACATAGTAGCCCATTATGTGTCACTTACCTGCAAACGAAGCCTGCGGCGTCCAGCGATGTCCCCTCTGCTGGCGGCGTCCATCTTCTGCCCCTCTTCTTTCCGGGGCCGCGACTCTGACTCTGTGACTGGCCGGGGTCGCGCGGGAGCCGCCAGTCATGGCACGGTCACAGTGGAGGAACGGCACGCAGGCTGTTCCTTCACTGCGCATGTGCCAACAGCTTCAACACTGCAACCGTACAGGTTTAGGAGATATGCAGTGCACCTACAGGTAAGTCTTATCATAGGCTTACCTGTAGGTTAAAGTGGTTGTCACAAGTTGACAACCACTTTAAGTCTGGACTTTGACTGGGCCATTCTAACACATGAATATACTTAAACTATTCCATTGTAGCTCTGGCTGTATGCTTAGGGTCGTTGTCTTGCTGGAAGGTGAACCTCCGCCCCAGTCTCAAGTCTTTTGCAGACTAACAGGTTTTCTTCTAAGATGGCCCTGTATTTGGCTCCATTCATCTTCCCATCAACTCTGACCAGCTTCCCTGTCCTTGCTGAAGAAAAGCATCCCCACAACATTATGCTGCCACCACCATGTTTCACAGTGGGGATGGTGTGTCCAGGATGATGTGCAGAATTTGTTTTCTGCCACACATAGGGGTTGATTTACTACAGCTGGAGTATGCAAAATCTGGTGCAGCTCTGCATAAAAGCCAATCAGCTTCCAGGTTTTATTGACAAAGCCTAATTGAACACTCTGAGGTTAGAACCTGATTGGCTAGCATGCACAGCTGCACCAGATTTTGCACTCTCCAGCTTTAGTAAATTAACCCCATAGTGTTTTCCATTTAGGCCAAAAAGTTCAATTTTGGTTTCATTTGACCAGAGTACCTTATTCCATATGTTTGCCGTGTCCCCTACATGGCTTCTCGTAAACTGCAAACTGGAATTCTTATGGCTTTCTTTCAACAATGGCTTTCTTCTTGCCATTCTTTCGTAAAGGCCATATTTGTGGAGAGCATGACTAATAGTTGTGTAGTGGTTAGCACTTTCGCCTAGCAGCAAAAGGGTCACTGGTTCAAATGCCAAACACGATACTACCTGCCTGGAGTTTGCATGTTCTCCCTGTGCCTGCATGGGTTTCCTCCGGGTGCTCCGATTTCCTCCCACACTCCAAAGACATGCTGGTAGGTTAATTGGATCCTGTCTAAATTGGCCCTAGTATATGTATGAATGTGAGTTTGGGACCTTAGATTGTAAGCTCCTTGAGGGTAGGGATTGATGTAAATGTACAATGTATATTTTTTTTATTTAAAATGTATTTTTATTAGTTTTCAACATGTTAAAGTATAGAGAGTACAATGTATATATAAAAGCGATGCGTAAATTGACGGTGCTATAGAAGTACCTGAAATAAATATATAAAATAACAGTTGTCCTGTGGACAGATTCTCCCACCTGAGCTGTGGATCTCTGCAGCTCCTCCAGAGATACCATGGGGCCTCTTGGCTGCTTCTCTGATTAATGCTCTCCTTGCCTGGCCGGTCAGTTTAGGTGGATGGCCATGTCTTGGTAGGTTTGCAGTTGTGCCATACTCTTTCCATTTTCGGATGATGGATTGAACAGAGCTCTATGAGATGTTCAAAGCTTTGGATATTTTTTTGTAACCTAACCCTGCTTTAAACTTTGCCACAAATTTATCCTTGACCTGTCTGGTGTGTTCCTTGGCCTTCATGATGCTGTTTGTTCACTAATGTTCTCTAACAAACCTCTGAGGGCTTCACAGAACAGCTGTATTTATACTGAGATTCAATTACACACAGGTGGACTCTATTTACTAATAAGGTGACTTCTGACACTTTTCAGATATTTATTTGTAAAAAAAATTAAAAAAAACATTTATCATTTTCCTTCCACTTCACAATTATGTGCCACTTTGTGTTGGTCTATCACATAAAATCCCAATAAAATACCTTTACGTTTTTGGTTGTATCATGACAAAATGTGGAAAATATCAAGGGGTATGAATACTTTTTCAAGGCACTGTACTTGGTGGAGAAACCCTTGTTTGGCACGCACAGAGGTCAGACGTTCCTTGTAGTTGGTGACGAGGTTTGCACACATCTCAGGAGGGATTTGGTCCACTCTTCTTTACAGATCTTCTCTAAATCCTTAAGGTTTCTTAGCTGTCGCTTGGCAACTCAAAGTTTCAGCTCCCTCCATAACTTTTCTATAGAATAAGGCTGGATTCACACCAGTCCAGTGCAAATTCCAGCCTGTCTTCTGCCGAGAAGGGGCGGAGCCACCGTTTGGCGGCTATTGTCTGTTCTCACAGCGCAGCAGCTGCGGGGGGGAGGGAGGGGGAGGGGCCGCGAGCAGGGAGAAAGAGCCCTGTTTACTGCGGAACGCATCTCCATGTTAGATGCGCTCCCATTGAACACAATGGGCTAGGAATTCGCACCGCATTGCACAGAAAATACACACCGGACACCTTGAAAACAATGTGTTTTCACGTGTCCTACGAATTGGATGCTGTTTAAGCCACATCCAATTCGCATAGGTGTGAACCCAGCCTTAAGGTCTGGAGACTAGCTAGGCCACTCCATGACCTTAATGCGCTTCTTCTTGAACCAGTCCTTGTTGCCTTGGTGGTATGTTTTGGGTCATTGTCATGCTGAAAGACCCATCCATGACCCATTGTCAGGTCTGGGCTCAGCCCTTCCTCCTCAGAGCTTTAGTGCTCGGCTGTCGCTTAATTGCCAGTACTCTTCATTCCAATGTGACTCATATGGTCTTCATTTCCTGCTCGTCAGCTAGCCTCTCTGGCTATTTAAACTACTTGGATCAAATCTCCTGTGCCTTTGCCCGGTCAACAAATCTGGATACTCTCTGCTGTGTTTTCCTGTTAAAGACTTTGCCTGGCTGACTTCCCTTCTGGTTCCTGATCCTGTTTGCTGCCTTTGACTATGCTGATCTCTGGATTCCTGTTTTACTGGCTTGTTTTCCGACTAGCCGCTCTGGTTACCAAACCCTGGCTATGTTTTGACTATGTTTGCTTTGTTTGTACCATTTTACCATTTTATCAAAAAGTGTGATTATTACCGTACTTCTGTTTCAGTCTAATTCATGGTTCCTGTCACCCATCATCAGTATTCTGGCTGAGGGAAGAAGGTTCTCACCCAAGATTTTACAATACATGGCCCCATCCATTGGCCCCTCATTGCAGCAAAGTTGGTATGTACCTTTAGCAGAGAAACAGCCCAAAGCATCATGTTTCCACCTCCAGCTTAAACTTTAAATAAACTGAACCCAAACTCTGTACTTAGCCACACATCAATAGCTCAAGGACCTCTTGCTGAAAACCCAAGTCAACTGGGAACCAAGCCTTAACCACTTGCCGACCGCCAACCGCAGGTTGACGGCGACAAGGTGGTTCGTTATCACAAATCGCCGTCATTTGACGGTGGCTGCGATAACGCGCACTGTGAGCCGGACGCGTGCCCGCGCGCTCATTGTGTTCGGGGAGGGCCAGGGAGCGGGTGCGGCGGCTTTGATTGCCGCCGGCTACCCGCGATGGCCCCCCCGGGGTGAAGGAACGGAGGTCCGTGTATGTAAACACGGACCTCCGTTCTGTGAAGGGGGAAGGGCTGTGATCACAGCCTTCCTGTATACGGAGGCTGTGACCACTTCCCTTCCCCAGCTAGGGCAGCCCCCATACAGTTAGAACACGCCCAGGGAACACAGTTAACCCTTAGAGCGCCCCCTGCAGGTTAACCCCTTCACTGTCAATGGCATTTACACAGTAATCAGTGTATTTTTATAGCACTGATCGCTGTATAAATGCCAATGGTCCCAAAAAAGTGTCAAAATGGTCTGACATGTCCGCTGAAATATCGCAGTACCGCTAAAAATCGCAGATCGCCGTCATTACTAGTAAAAAATAAAAAAACAATAAAAACCCCAAAAATGAATTCTCATCATCCGTAAACACGACCACTTTTGCGCAAACCAATCAATAAACGCTGATTGCGATTTTTTTTATCGCAAATATAAGGAAGAATATAAATCGGCCAAAAACGGTGAAAAAAAATGTTTTTTTATATATTTTTTTTGGATTTGTATTTTAGCAAAAAGTAAGAAATTTGGTTTTTTTTTGCAAAATTGTCGCTCTTCTTTTGTTTATAGCGGCGATCAGAAATGACGCAGAGGTGATCAAATACCACCAAAAGAAAGCTCTGTTTGTGGGAAAAAAAGGACGCAAATTTTGTTTGGGTACAACGTCGCACGACTGCGCAATTTTCAGTTAAAGCGACGCAGCGCCGAATCACAAAAAGGGCTCCGGTCCTAAAGCTGGAAATCCTTCCGGGGCTGAAGTGGTTAAAGGGACCACAATCACCACCAATACCTGACGACTCCTTACCATCAGATGTGCTCACTTTACCCCACTCATTTTTCAACTGCCAAAGATCCCCTTCTTACTAGGCTGCTGAAATGACCAGCCCTAAATTATTCAACTAAAAGGGGTGGGTGAGACAACGTTTCTGCAGAACTCTCTGGAATGACCATCCCAAGTCTAACTCTTTAAAGCAAGTTCTACGGCTTCTCCAAGCCTTCACTCAGCTTACTATACACTATGTCTAGCATGATAAGTCTTTCCCAGTACACTTCTTCACCCCAATTCCTGTCCTTAGTCATGTACATAGTCCCCCCACCAAGCCCTGCTTTCTCTAGGACTAACTGAAAGCCAAAGCATTGCAGATTAGCAAACACTAAATTGTCCTGGGCAGTTCAGAATAATAAAAAGTCTTGAAGGTCCCTCCTTCAATTTCAAAATGTGACGGTCTGCATTGGTAGTATGTCCTCAATCTTCTCAGCTGAATGAGGCCCAGTGTTATTCAACCCCGGAAGACTGAGAACCTCTTGTGGTGGAGAAAGGGTACTGCGGGGGACAGCAACTAGAAAGGAAGTTGATACTGCAGCTAGAGCTGCATTTGTAGGGGACCTATAAAAATAGCTCAGAGTTGAACTTTAAATACACTCACTTGTTTGTGTGAGTTGGCTGTATGAATCTGTGCAACATAAGGATATGCTGTTATTGGGACAGCAGAGTAGGTGTGCCCCAAAAAGCAAAGAGGAACACATATGCTAGCCTACCCTGCCAATTCTCTGACCCAGCCCCCAAAATGGCTGACACTGCACCAAGAAAGTCTCCACTTTAAAATTCTTTCCCTTTTCTCCAAACTCAGCAGACAGCAGAAAACTTTACTCCGTCCACGCTACAAATCATTTTTATCTTGCCATCCATTAAACCAAAGCGGCAATGTTTGCACAGATACACAATGCCCCCAATTGCTGCTCCGTTTGCGAGCAAGTAATATGCATGTCTGCGTGAGTATGGCATGTAATTAACATGTCATAATCAAAATGACTAAGTTTGACACATTCTAATCACTGCATGGAGATTATGGCATAGCCACGGGCTATGTTGCACGGCCTAGCTTAATATCATTTGCATAATGAAAGCTCGGTGTCAGTAATAGCTTTCTTTTTTTTCCCTCCCCTTTGTTGTCATAATTTCACCCGGAGCATCTATGCGCTTTGCGTCTTGTCAGATGTTTCTGGTGAAAATTATTGTATCCTCCAGACTATAGTAAAATATCATAAACTTCGGTTATGTTATTAAAAGTGGTCTTTGTAGACTGTTCTGCGTTTCGCGTATCTACGAGGCCCACTTTAATACTGTTGTTTCCCCTCCCTTTTTTTTCTTTCGATAATGACTGTGGCTCGAAAGTAATACGTTTACTATAATTCGATCCGGCACGTTGTATCGGGCACCGATACGGTATTAGAGGTACGTCACTAATCTTACACAGTTTGAATCAGTAAAACTAATACTGTACAATTAATGTACGGTATGAGTGCGTCTGTACGTATAATGAACGAGCGTTTGCCTCGTCGTTAACCCCCGTAACACATAGACACGTTTGTAACGGCGAAACCAAATTACCTACCGTTCTATTTTTACTAAACATCGCACCTGCCTCATTTCAAA
>BLSH010087925.1:21103-34362 GCA_018402905.1 Glandirana rugosa
GTTTATGTTTATGTTTATAAAAATATACTTGTTATAAGAAAATAAGTAAGGGGTAAAGTTATTTTGAAAATATATATAAAAATTAATATAACATATTTAATTATTAATATATACAAAACGAAATTAACAAAACGGTGCGCACGAGAGGAGGAAAAACTGGTGATCTACCGCCCCCACGTGCAACTAACTGACACTCCCTGCAAGTCCCTCGAGGTTATGACAACAACGTAATTGATTAGACGCCCTCCGCCTAGGTTTTGTGTCATATAATCCAACAAACACTACCTAGCATCATAGCAGGCACTACTGCGAGTAAACTGCTCGCTTTGCGCAACTGCAGTGAAGAATTAAAGCAAAACATATATAATTATTAATTTATACAATATAATTAAAAATATATATAAAAGTTTTATTGAAATGGGGAATGAATAAAAGAATATTGTTCATATAAAAATATTTGTATTTGTATTTGTATTTGTGTATTTGTGATATAGAAACTTGGATGGCCCATAATTTCCTTCAATTAAACTGTGACAAGACTGAAGTCATGCTTATTGGCACACCCCATCAATTACATAATGCCAATCCAAATAGCATATCTATAGATTGCACCGTACTTGAGCTTCAGTCCAAATTTAAAAATCTAGAGGTGATATTTGATGCTAGTCTAACCTTTGAGCCACATGTACAAAATGTTGTCAGAACATCTTTTTTCCACTTGAGAAACATTGCGCGGCTGTGTCCCATGCTATCATACACTGTAGCTGAAAAGCTGATTGATACATTTGTGTTCTCCCGACTTGACTACTGTAGTGCTCTACTTGCTGGTGTACCCAAATCCATAATAAATCGGCTCCAATATGTTCAAAATTCTGCAGCCAGAATGCTGACTAGGTCTGCTACAAGTGATCATATTTCCCCTATCCTGGAGTCCTTGCACTGGCTGCCCCGTCAGGTTTCACATGGACTTTAAGATCCTCTTGCTCACCTACAAGGCTCTTCATGGCTTAGCACCCTATTATCTCTCTGAACTTTTTTCAACTTACTCTCCCCCCTTGTAAGTTTCGCTCCTCAAATTCTGGTCTACTGTGTGTCCCCCCTACTCCTGCTGGGCTCCAAAGCTATGGAATTCACTTCCTAAGAATGTAAGTGAGTCCTCTTCTCTAAATTCATTCAAATCAAATCTAAAAACTTTTTTCTTTAGACAAGATTTCACTTAATTGTCCCTTTATCCCTTATGTTATATTATCCTCTGTATTTCTTGTGTTTTTTCCTGTGTATCTCCTATTATCCTGTGTATTTCATGTGTCTTCCTTGTAAAGCGCTTTGAGAAGCCAGCTTTAAAGGCGCTATATAAAATAAAGTTTATTATTATTATATTATTATTATAAAGCTAAAAGCATTTTTTACCTTAATGCATTCCTTGCATTAAGATTAAAACATTTTTCTATCCCTCTGTCCTCCCCCTTCCCTGTGTGAAGTGGAAGAACGGGGAGAATAGATCCAGCGCTGTCCATGGTTGCATCTCTTCTCCCCTCTTGTCCTCACACAGGACTCGAGCAGCAGCAGTAGCCATTGGCTCCTGCTGCTGTCAATCAAATGCAGTGAGGGGGAAGTGGGGCCGGGTCTAAGTTCCGCTGTGTTTGTCAATGGAGCCTGGCTCCATAGGCACACAGCTCGGGAGCGAGCGGACACTGTGTGCCCCATAGCAAACTGCTATGGGTACACACTAAGGAGAGAAGGAGCCAAGATCGCCGCCAGGGGATCAGAAAAGAGGAGGATCGAGGTCGCTTCGTGCACTACCATTGCACAGAGAAGGTGAGTATAACATGTTTGTTATTTTAATTTTCAAAAAAATGTGACTTTAGTAACAATTTAAGAGAAGTAAAGTTTTTTTTTTTTTTTTTTAGAATCATACTTACCTAGTTTAATGCAACATCAGTCCGATGCTGCATCTGTCCCCCTGGTGCCTCTACACTGAGAACCGAGTGATCGAACACCACAGTTTGCTCGGATCTCACAGCTCTGTTAGTCATTGCTCTCTGCTCTGCCCCCACCCCCTGCGCTCACTGGAGCGCTGGGCTGTGGAGGGGGAGGGAGCTGCCAGCTCAGTAGGGTTGCCACCTCATTCCTTTAAACCCGAACATATATGAATTACACAGGTTGTTCTGAGGCTAATTTAATGCAGGTAAAGCCCCAAGTGCATTTAATTACCACCTTAATCAGCCACAGAACCTGTGTAATTCATATGTGTTCGGGTTTAAAGGGATGAGGTGGCAACCCTACGGCTCAGGCTCTCAGCGGCTCACTGAGAGGCTGAGCCGGAAGCCAGTCCAGGCATATGGGCGGATCCTGACCTCATTGTCGTGATCTTGCCCAAGCCTGGATCAGTCTTGTGATGTCGGCAGACAGGGACTTCAGCCCGCTCTCTGCTGAAAACGAGTCACAGGAGTGCAGAACGATCTGCACTCCTATGATCCACAGAAGTACAGCCAAACGAGCTTTGGCTGTGCTTCTCTTTTAAGTAATACCTGTATTTGCAAAGGTATTTGGTGCATACAAAGTGGATTTATATCTTCTGTGACTATTAAATGACAGTAAATGATATCTTTATTCTCAAAAAACAAATCTATACATATTCAATACTTATTGATCCTATAATTTTTCATGAAATCAGTACTTCCTATCATGCCAGTACATTTCTGGGTCCTGTTTATTCGGACACTTTGGGGTTGATTTACTGAAGGCAAATAGACTGTGCATGTTGCAAAGTGCAGTTGATCCAGAGCTTAGTAAATGAAGGGAAACTCTGCTGACTTCCATCATCCAATCATGTGCAGCAACATTTTTTCTCTTTCGTTCATTGACGGATGCAGCAACTCTTCATTATGCCTGGGGTTATGCTACCTTTCACTAGGAGTGGACTAGGCAGAACTTCAGTTCAGACACAGCCCCTCCCAGGGGGCGGTCCTCCCTGGTATAACCCCCCACCGGCCAGCTCAGCCTTCAGTTTTTTTCTGCCTAGTGCAAGGAGTAGGACCAGGCCCCATGCTGGGACCCGTGGGTCCACAGTTTTTCTTTTTTCTTCTGATGAAGACTGCAATCAAGCAGCCGGCTGGGTGACAGGCTGAATAATATAGATCCAGGGAGTCTCCCCAGCTCGGCTCCGCACTAGGTCGGCCGTGTCAGGCCCCGTTCCGTGCAGGGCAGCCTGTGGGTTAAACGTCCCTCTAGCATGCTCAAGACCGGGCATCCAGGTCCGTGTCACAGGTGTCGCTCAGCCGGCAGCTCCTCCTGTAGGAATGGACAGGGAGGCAGGTCTGTCTCGGGTGGGTTACCCGCTCCGCCCGTCTGGATGGGTAAGTACTCCCCCCCCCATCCCTGGCCATTCCCTGGATGTCTGGCGGTGCTCCCTCCTCCATCCCTATCCCCCCATCCTCCACCTTGATGCCCTGGCTGCCTGTGCTGCGCTGCAGGAAAAAGGAAAAAAAAGTGTGTTTTTTTCTTTCCCAGGCCCCTTCTGGGGGCCGGTTTCGCCGCTGGGGGGGAGGCCTTGGGTGTTCCTATTCCCCCCCCCCCCCCCGCCGTGTGGGGTGGTCGGCACCATTTTTCGTATGTTGTATACGGCCGCCATTTTGCAGGAGTCCCCCGCTCAGTTTGGCCTCTAATGTGCACGGCGGCCATTTGTCGGCCGTGCATTAGAGGCTATGACTGGAGGGTGGGCGGTCCCAGAGCACTTCCTGGTCTAAGCAGACATGTGGAGATGCTGGGACGGCAGCAGCAGCAATGCTTTGTAAGTGGTTGGTAAGGCAGACTCAGCAGCTTGAGCAGTGCTTTTCCTGGGGCAGGGTGTGAGCTACGGTCGGTCCTCCTGGGTGTAACTGCAGGGGTCCCTATCCGGTGTGCCTGGGGTGGGGGGGTGCCTACCTCCGGTGCTTAGACCCCTCTTGGGTGATGTGGGTGTCCAGTGTGGGCAGCACTTCGTCACTTCTGGCTACACTAACTCAGGTCCCGGAGTCCTTTATTTCCCGGACAGGGTTGGGCCACCTCCTCCTTCACCTTCATCTGGGGGGGATTCGGACCTTGAGGGGGGGTCCACCAGGACGGGGACCCCCCTCAAGTTGTCGGATGGGGAGCTCCAGGATTCCTCTGATGGGGAAGAAGATCTTTCAGGTCACACTGTTGCACATGAGAGGGCTTTGGTGGGCTCCTTAATCTCAGCAGGCCAGGAGACACTGAAGCTGGGGACAGCGGGGGACTCGCAAGAGTCGGCTGTGGTCTTTGGATCGCATAGGCCGGTTCATACCCCTAAGGTGTTCCCCTATGTACCCTTCTTTGATCAGTTTGTGTACAAAGAGTGGCAGCAGCCGCAGAGCTCTCTGCCTCTACCAAGACGGTTTGCTGTACGTTATCCTTTTGAGGACAGTATGTTGCAGAAGTGGGTCTCTCCCAAGATAGATCCCCCGGTGTCCCACCTAAGCAAGGCGACCAATATTCCAGTGGAGGGCACGCCGTCTTTTAAGGATCCGGCTGACAGGAGGGCCGAGGCAGTTGCCAAGGCCATGTTTGTCTTGACTGGGTTGGCCATGCGGCCAGTGCTTGCATCAGCACTTGTGGCACAAGCTCTGACGGAATGGGCTGTGGTGTTGCAGCATGGTTTGTGCGAGGCACATGTCCTGCCTGAAACCGTGGAGCTGGCTGAACAGCTCACCCAGGGGCTCAGGTATCTTTGTGATGCAGCCCTGGACATAGCTCCCATACTATCAAAGCTGTCCACCTTCACAGTAGTGATCAGGCGTGTACTCTGGTTGAAGTGCTGGTCTGGGGACCAGGCGTCAAAAAAGGCGCTTACTGACTTGCCCTTTCAGGGACGGTGCCTCTTCGGAGCTTCTCTGGATGAGATCATCAAGGATCTCACAGGTGGGAAGAGTACCTTTCTCCCTGAGCCTAAGAGGGGTAAGGAACCTCATCGCAGGCTGGGCCCCTCGTTTTCTGCTCAGAAAAAGTTTTTTTTGTGCCCCCCGTTCGGCGGGCAAGGTTGCTAAGCCCTCCAAGGCAGCTACAGGAGGTCAGAAGCGTCCATGGCAGCATAAGCAAGAGAAGTCGGACGTGAAGCCCTCCTCCGCATGATGGGTTTCCCCCGCCCGTCGCTCGGGTGGGGGGTCACCTGCTGGAGTTTGCGGAACAGTGAACCTCTCGCATTTCAGATTCCTGGGTGTGCGAGGTGGTCTCCGCAGGGTACAAAATAGAATTCCATGCAATGCCTCCAGACAGGTTCTTTGCCTCCAATCTGAGGCTTCCCCCAGGGAGACGGTTGGCCCTGATGCGGGCCGTGCAGCATCTGCTCTACAAAGGGGTGGTTGTGCCGGTGCTGGCCACGGATCGCTTCCATGGTTTTTAGTCCAACCTGTTTGTGGTCCCTAAGAAGGATGGGGTCAGGCCTGTCCTGGATCTGAAGGCGCTCAAGGTTTATGTTCGGGCACGGAAATTCAGGATGGAGTCAATCCGCTCAGTGGTAGCGGCCCTTCGCCAGGGGGGCCTGCTAGCATCCTTGGATATCAAGGATGCGTAGCTGCATGTCCCCATCTGTGTCTCACACCAACGTTTTTTACATTTCATGGTGGGTGATCAACACTAACAGTTTGTGGCCTTGCCGTTCGGCCTGGCCTCAGCCCCCCGGGTTTTCACCAAACTCCTGGCCCCGGTGTTGGCTCTATTGCGACAGAGGGGCATTGCAGTTCTGGCATATCTGGATGACCTGCTTCTGCGGGCAGAGTCGACCTCAGCTCTGAGCAACAACATAGCCATCACACTGCACACCCTACAGGGGTTCGGATGGGTGATAAATCGTCCAAAGTCGGTGTTGACTCCGTCACACCCCCTGCAGTACCTGGGTTTAACCTTGGACTCGGTCAGGGCGAAGGTTTTTCTCCCCCCAGGAAAACTGCAGATGCTGCAGCAGGCAGTGAGGTCTCTTCTGGCAGAGAAGTGGTCCTCTCTGAGGTTTTGCATGCAGGTCCTGGGGCTCAATGGTGTCCACCTTTGAGGCAGTTCCGTATGCCCAGGGTCATACCCGGTCCCTGCAGCGCTTGATTCTGCTGCGGTGGGACAAATCTCCTCTAAACCTGGATCATCTGGTCAAGCTGGACCGCGAGGCCAGGTCCTCTCTCATTTGGCGGTTAAGGGCCTCGGCCCTAAGGGAGGAGAAATCCTCCCTCCCCGTTATGTGGTCCATAGTGACCACAGATGCCAGTCTAAGCGGCTGGGGGGGGGGGTCCTGGGGTTGTTGTCAACCCAGGGTCGGTGGTCTCGGGAGGAAAGTTGGCTCAATGTGCTGGAACTTCGGGCCATCAGGCATTGCCTCTCCCATTGGTCGGGAAGGCTGCAAGGGCGCCCTGTCAGAGTCCAGTCAGACAATGCCACGGCCGTGGCATATGTGAACCATGAGGGCAGAACAAGAAGCTCGGCAGCAGCATTGGAGGCGGCTCACATTCTGTGGTGGGCAGAGCTTCATGGGCCGGCTCTCTCCGCCGTGTACATTCCAGGCATAGAAAGTTGGCAAGCGGATTACCTCAGCCGACAGAGGTTGGATTAGGGAGAGTGGTCCCTGCATCCGGATGTGTTCCGACAACTTTGCCAAAAATGGGGCACTCCAGACGTAGATCTGCTGGCGTCCCGGCTCGGACTTGGTTTCGGCTCGGACTCGGTTCAGACCTTCATGAGCAGAGCAAGGGATCCACTAGCGGACGCAGTGGACGCCCTTGTAGCTCCATGGAGCCAGTATCGGCTCATTTATGCGTTTCCCCCTCTCAAGCTGATTCCGCATCTGTTGCGCAGGATCAAGGTGGAGGGGATTCCAACCATTCTGGTGGCTCCGAATTGGCCTCCGTGGTACACCGACGTGGTGCGGATGGTGGTGGATGTTACTTGGCGTCTCCCGCTTCGCGAGGACCTTCTGTTCCAGGGCCCCATCTTGCACCCTGCTTTACCCTCTCTGGCTTTGACAACCTGGCTATTGAATCCCAGGTCCTGAGAGATCGGGGAATTTCCGATTCGGTGATTTCCACCATGCTCAAGGCACGTAAGTGCACTTCTAGGAAGATATACCATCGCACCTGGAAGGCGTATATCGCCTGGTGCGAAGGGGTGGGGTGGAACCCCCGTTCCTTTTCGGTATCTCGGCTGCTAGCCATCTATTTTCAGCGCACTTTGGCGACGCATTAGTTGATCCACACCTTTATTCTGGGACCTCAATCTGGTCCTTTCGGGGCTTCAGAAGCCTCCCTTTGAAAATATCAGGGAAATTTCCTTACAACTGCTTTCGCAGAAGGTGGATGTGGTTAGGGCTTTGCGGGTGTACCTGGCGATCACAGCCTCTTTTCGGAGGTCGGATGCGCTCTTTGTCCTGGTGGATGGACCACGCAAGGGCTTGGCGGCCTCTTTGGCCACCATTTCTCGATGGATTCAACAGACAGTGACCCGTGCGTATGACTTGCGGGGTCTTGAGCCCCCTTTCCGGTCACGGCTCACTCTACCAGGGTGATTAGCACTTCCTGGGCTTTCCGACATCAAGCGTCGGTTTCTCAAGTGTGCAGAGCGGCTACATGGTCCTCAGTGCACACCTTTACTAAGTTTTACAAAGTTAATTTGTCAGCATCCTCGGATGCTGCTTTCGGACGCAAAGTTTTGCAGGCCGCTGTGTGAGGTTCCTCCAGATTATTATGGAGAATTCCCCATTGGGTGAAGTTTTGTTTTTGCATTACCCACCCCTCTTTTGACGCTGCTTTGGGACATCCCAGGCGTAATGAAGAGTTGCTGCATCCGTCAATGAATGAAAGAGAAAATAGGATTTTTTAACTCACCGTAAAATCCTTTTCTCATAGTTCATTGACGGATGAAGCACCCCACCCCTCTTTGTTGGTTTGAGCTTGCACTGCTTGTTATGGACTGAAGGTTGAGCTGGCCGGTGGGGGGGTTATACCTAGGGTTACCACCTTTTCTTCAAGCCAAACCCGAACACTTAACTCGCTGCATTTTTCCCCCCAGTAAACACTATAGACCAGGGATATGCAATTAGTGGACCTCCAGCTGTTGCAAAACTACAAGTCCCATCATGCATCTGCCTCTGGGTGTCATGCTTGTGGCTGTCAGAGTCTTGCTATGCATCATGGGACTTGTAGTTCTGCAACATCTGGAGGTCCGCTAATTGCATATAACTGCTATAGACCAGAGGAGTGTAAAAGACCTTTTTTTTTCAATAAAAAATTTTTATGGTATTTCGCTATTGTGAATTCTGTTTCTCCTTGATGTGCTTATATGGATTTCAATCTCTGAGATCTGCTTGCACTGTCTGTGATCCTTAGGTTACTTTCATACTGAGGCAGTTTTTAGACGCTTTAGCGATAGAAAAAGCCTCTAAAAAGTGCCTGAAAACCTCCTCCCATTCATTACAGCGTGTCTCTTCACAATGGGGCGGTGCGCTTGCGGGACATTACAAAAAGTCCTGCAAGCAGCACCTTTGGGGCAGGTTTGGAGCGCTGTATACAGCGCTCCCAAAATGCTCCTGCCCATTGCAATGAATAGACTAGATGCACACCTAAGGGACCAAAGCATTGAGGGATACACAATGTAATACTGACATGAAAGAACACACATAGGTTGAACTTGATGGATTTGTGTCTTTTTTCAACCTCACTAACTATGTAACTATGTAACTATGTACTCAGATACACACACATGCACTTAGATACACACACATGCACTCACACGCACACACATGCACTCACACACACATATGCACTCAGATACACACACATGCACTGAGATACACACACATGCACTGAGATACACACACATGCACTCAGATACACACACATGCACTCAGATACACACACATTCACTCAGACACACACACATGCACTCAGACACACACACATGCACTCAGACACACACACACATGCACTCAGACACACACACCCATGCACTCACACACACACACACATGCACTCAGATACACACACATGCACTCAGATACACACACACATGTACTCAAACACACACACACACACACACACACACACACATACTCAGACACACACACATGCACTAAGACACACACACATGCACTCAGACACACACACACACACACACATGTACTCAGACACACACACACTCACACACATGCACTCAGATACACACACATGCACTCAGATACACACACACACGTGTACTCAGATACACACACATGTACTCAAACGCACATGTACTCAAACACACACACATGTACTCAGACACACACACACATGCACTCAGATACACACACATGCACTCAGATACACACACACACACACATGTACTCAGATACACACACATGTACTCAAACACACACACATGTACTCAGACACACACACACACACACACACACACACACACGTACTCAGATACACACACATGCACTCAGATACACACACATGTACTCAAACTCACATGTACTCAAACACACGCACATGTACTCAGACACACACACACACACGTACTCAGACACACACATGCACTCAGATACACACACATGCACTCAGATACACACACATGCACTCAGACACACACATGTACTCAGATACACACATGTACTCAGATACACACACATGCACTCACACACACACATGCACTCAGACACACACACATGCACTCATATGCCCACACATGCACTCACACATGCACTCAGATACACACACACACACACATGCACTGAGATACACACACATGCACTGAGATACACACACATGCACTCAGACACACACACATTCACTCAGACACACACACATGCACTCAAACACACACACATGCACTCAGACACACACACATGTACTCAGACACACACAGATGCACTCACACACATGCACTCAGACACACATGCACTCACACACACACACATGCACTCACACACATGCACTCAGACACACACACATATGCACTCAGATACACACACATGCACTCAGATACACACACATGCACTCACACACACATGTATTCAGACAAACACACATGCACTCAGATACACACACATGTACTCAGATACACACACATGCAGTCAGATACACACACACACATGCACTCAGATACACACACACATGCACTCAGATACACACACATACACTCAGACACACACACATGTACTCAGACACACACACATGCACTCACATACACACACATGTACACAGATACACACACATGCACTGAGACACACACACATGTACTCAGACACACACACACATGCACTCAGATACACACACATGCACTCACATACACACACATGTACACAGATACACACACATGTACACAGATACACACACATGCACTCAGATACACATGTACTCAGACACACACACACATGCACTCAGATACACACACATGCACTCAGATACACACACATGCACTCAGATACGCACACACACACACACACACACACATACTCAAACACACATATGTACTCAGACACACAGACACACACACATGTACTCAGACACACACACACATGCACTCAGATACACACACATGCACTCAGATACACACACATGCACTCAGATACGCACACACACACACACACACACACATACTCAAACACACACATGTACTCAGACACACAGACACACACACATGTACTCAGACACACACACACATGCACTCAGATACACACACATGCACTCAGATACACACACACACACACACATGTACTCAGATACACACACATGTACTCAAACACACATGTACTCAAACACACACACATGTACTCAGACACACACACATATACTCAGACACACACACACATGCACTCAGATACACACACATGCACTCAGATACACACACATGCACTCAGATACACACACACATGTACTCAGATACACACACATGTACTCAGACACACACACACACACACATGTACTCAGACACACACACACACACATGCACTCAGACACACACATGTACTCAGATACACACACATGCACTCAGATACACACACATGCACTCAGATACACACATGTACTCAGATACACACACATGCACTCAGACACACACACATGCACTCATACGCACACACATGCACTCACACACACATGCACTCAGATACACACACATGCACTCAGATACACACACACACACACACACACATGCACTCAGATACACACACATGCACTGAGATACACACACATGCACTCAGATACACACACATTCACTCAGACACACACACAGACACACATGTACTCAAACACACACACGTGTACTCAGACACACACAGATGCACTCACACACATGCACTTAGACACACACATGCACTCACACACATGCACTCAGACACACACACATATGCACTCAGATACAATCACATGCACTCAGATACACACACATGCACTCACACACACACATGCATTCAGACACACACACATGCACTCAGATACACACACATGTACTCAGATACACACACACATGCACTCACATTCACACACATGTACACAGATACACACACATGCACTCAGACACACACACATGTACTCAGACACACACACACACATGCACTCAGATACACACACATGCACTCATATACACACACATGTACACAGATACACACACATGCACCAGGTACAGACACATGCACTCACACACACATGTACTCAGACACACACACACACACACACACACACACACGTACTCAGACACACACAGATGCACTCACACACATGCACTCAGAAACACACACATGCACTCACACACATGCACTCACACACATGCACTCAGATACACACACACACACACATGTACTCAGACACACACACACATGTACTCAGACACACACACATGCACTCAGACACACACACATGCACTCACACACATGCACTCAGATACACACACATGTACTCAGATACACACACACGCACTCACATACACACACATGCACTCACATACAAACACATGTACTCACATACACACATGCACTCACACACACACACATGCACTCAGACACACACATATATACTCAGACACACACACACACACATGTACTCAGACACACGCACATGCACTCAGATACACACACATGTACTCACACACACACATGCACTCAGATAGACACACATGCACTCAGATACACACACATGCACTCACACACACACATGCACTCAGATATACACACATGCACTCACACACACATGCACTCACACACACACATGTACTCAGATACACACACATGCACTCACACACACACATGTACTCAGATACATACACACATGTACTCAGATACACACACATGCACTCAGATACACACACATGCACTCACACACACACACACATGCACTCAGATACACACACATGCACTCGGATACACATACATGTACTCACACACACACACATGTACTCAGATACACACACATGCACTCACACATGCACTCAGATACACACACATGTACTCAGACACACACACATGCACTCACATACACACACATGCACTCACATACAAACACATGTACTCACATACACACATGCACTCACACACACACACACATGCACTCAGACACACACATATGTACTCAGACACACACACACACACACATGTACTCAGACACACGCACATGCACTCAGATACACACACATGTACTCACACACACACATGCACTCAGATACACACACATGCACTCAGATACACACACATGCACTCACACACACATGCACTCAGATATACACACATGCACTCACACACACATGCACTCACACACACACATGTACTCAGATACACACACATGCACTCACACACACACATGTACTCAGATACACACACATGCACTCAGATACACACACATGCACTCACACATACACACATGTACTCAGATACACACACATGCACTCAGATACACACACATGCACTCACACACACACACACATGCACTCAGATACACACACATGCACTCGGATACACATACATGTACTCACACACACACACACATGTACTCAGATACACACACATGCACTCAGATACACACACACATGCACTCACACATGCACTCAGATACACACACATGCACTCTCACACACACACACATGTACTCAGATACACACACATGCACATGTACTCAGATACACACACATGCACTCAGATACACACACATGCACTCACACACACATGCACTCAGATACACACACATGCACTCAGATACACACACATGCACTCACACACACACGCACTTCAGATACACACATGCACTCAGATA
>BLSH010087925.1:43408-71613 GCA_018402905.1 Glandirana rugosa
TTTTAACTAGTGTGGACTAGTGTGGACTATATGACTGTCGGATAGAGTAAAGAACTCTGGGATTGTTCGGTTCTTTCATTTTATGGGGGGTTAAATGAGATAGGCTGTCAGTATATCAGGTGTGATCAGGTGTGATCAATTTTCAGTGATTGGCACCATAGCTTGTAGACTCTATAACTTACACAAGGACCAAATAATATATATTTATTTGGGTTATTTTTACCAAAGATAGGTAGCAGTATACATTTTGTCCAAAATTTACAAAGAAAAATTACTAATTTGCAAAATTTTATGACCGAAACAAAGAAAAAGGCATTTTTTCACAAAATTTTCAATCTTTTTTTATTTATAGCACAAAAAAATAAACCAAAAGAAAGCTCTATTGGTGTGAAAAAAAGGACGCAAATTTCATATGGGTACCGTGTTGCATGACTGAGTAATTGTCATTCAAAGTGTGAGAGCACTGAAAGCTGAAAAATGGCCTGGACAGGAAGGGGGTTTTCGTGCCAGGTACTGATGTGGTTAAAGCTTGAAGTTGGACCAATTGGTAGTAGTGAATGAAATTAGGGAACGCAACGCCACCATCTCGCTTCGATGCCATTACCACTGAGGTAGGTATCCTATGACGTTTATAGTTCCATACAAATCTAATCAAATCTGCCTGAAGTTTTCTCAGGGCCGTGTATGGGATTGATATGGGAAGTGTTTGGAATAAATAAAGTAACTTGGAGAATAACCGTTTTTTTCCCCACGTCAGTAAACTGCCAGGCTGCCTTTATTCAGCATATTTTTCATTCCACGCTCTGGCTTGCTCACATCATTGTGGTATTTTATCTCTGCATTTTACTTTTTTAATATTTTAATTAACTCTACCATACAAAATCTCTTTATCTCATTCCCTTTAATTCCCATCCTCCCTTCCCCCCCCGCCTCCAGGTCTTCCATGTTACTCTCCTTTGTTCCGTCCTTCCTCCCTTCCAGTACTTATCGCCTCTAAATATTTTTGTGATTTTTTAAATCCCGCCCACATTTCCCATTTTTCCTCTCTTATAGCTATCTCTTTGACTTCGGTATTTAAGTATTCCAGGTTGGCCACTTTGCCTACTCTGTTGCATCATTCTATTATTGAGGGGTGCTCCTTTTTTTGCCAATATTTAGGTATTAAGCCCTTGGCTGCGTTTAAAAGGGTTGGTATTAACGTTTTTACATATTGTTTGATAGGCTTTTTACCTGCATGGAACAGGCACACCCATGGGTCTGTCTCGATTTCTTCTTTATTTATTATTTTTATTAATTCTATTAATTACCTTTCCCCAGTATTCTTTAATGGTTGGGCAGTCCCACCATAGGTGTGCCATTGTCCCTTTTATACCGCACCCACGCCAGCAGTTTTCAGACTTCTCCTTTTGAAATTTTGCCCCTCTTGCTGGTGTCAAATACCACAGTGAAATACATTTATAGTTAGTCTCCCACGTTTTACTATCTGTTGACGTTTTATAGGCTTGAATCATTATTTTTCCCCACTGTTGCTCTGACACCCGTGCTCCCAATTCTTCTTCCCACTTGTCGATGAATGGAAGTCGTTCCTCTTTGCCCAATGCCTGCAATACCTTATACATCTCAGATACCCGCCTTTCTTTTTTTCCGTCATACAGACTTTTTCTAGTATTGACAATTCACTCTCCTTTCTCAACGGCTGTGGGAGAGTGTCCACAAAGTGTTTCAGTTGGAGGAACCTCCATTCATTGATCCTAGTGAACTTCTCACTTTGTTTTAATTCTTCTAGTGACCTTATTTTCCCTTTATCCATTATATCCCTTAATTTTAGTGACTCTTCTTTAATCCATTTCCCGTACCATCCCTGCTGCCTTGGTGCAAAGTCATTTGTTCCACATAGTGGCTTGAGTGGTGAGTTATAATTCCATTTCCCTTTTGTTAGGGTATTATCCCATACTCTAAATACTTTGTGCGTGATATCACTAGTGTTTACATCTAGATTCCTAAATTTCGGTGGTATCCAAATCATCTTTCCTAGTTGTGTTTTACTAAGTGTGTTTTCTAATTTCACCCATTTTTTTCCTTTATTGTTTTGAACCCACCCGATCACTCATGTCAAGACATTTGCTAAATAGTATTTTTTTATATCTGGGAGTGCCAGCCCTCCCCTTGTCTTCCCCCTATTCAACACCGAGTTTTTAATCCTTGGCTTAAAACGTGTTAGTATCTTTTTCATAGTCTGGAAAAACTCTTGTGGGATGTGGATTGGGAGCATTTGGAATTTATATATGACTTTTGGTAATATTATCATTTTTATCGCGTTTATCCGGCCTATCCAGGACAAGGGTCTGTGGGTTATTCTCCTTACTTCATCTTTTATCTCATTAAGTAGGGGGATGTAATTTTGATGGTACAACCCCTCCCTGGTGTTTGGTATCTTGATTCCCAGGAAGTTTAGTTTTTCGTTGTTCCATTTGAAGGGGAATTCCCTCTGTAGTTCTCTCCCCTCCTTTTTACTGCCATTTAAGAGCATAGCTTTGGACTTGCTATAATTAATTTTAAAGTTTGATAGATCCCCGTATGTTTTCAGAACTTTCATTAAATTGTGTAAAGAGTCTCTCGGATTACTGATATACATTAATATATCATCTGCATAAGCAGCTGTCTTGTGCTCCTCCTCCCCTACTTTAAAGCCCCTAATATTAGTGTTATTCCTGATTGTCGCTAACAGAGGTTCCATAGAGACTAAAAACAGGAGAGGTGACAAAGGGCAACCCTGCCTTGTCCCGTTTTCCATACCTATGGGAGGGGACAACGTCCCATTTATCCTCACCTTAGCTTTCGGGTGATTATACAGCGTCCTGATCCATTGTATTGTCCTACTTCCTATGCCCATTATTTCCAATGTCTGGAACATGAAGTGCCGGTCTACCCTGTCAAAAGCCTTTTCGGCATCTGTTGACAGGAGTAGACTGGGCTTCCCCTCTCTCTTAATTTTTTGGGTCAACAGCAGCGTTCTAATCCCCCTCTCTCCCTTCTACGAATCCCACTTGATCTGCGTTTACCACATATTTTATCACTTCTTTTAGTCTATAGGCCAGTACTTTGGAGAAAATGTTTGTATCTGCATTTAATAACGCTATTGGTCTATAGCTGGAGCAGAGGTTTTTATCCTTCTCCTCCTTTGGGATTACTATAATTGTAGCCATCAAGGCTTCGCTTCTCATATCCCAGCTACTTCCAATACCGTTCATATAGTGGCATGCTCTGGGGGCTAATATCTCCTTAAATTTTTTATAGTAACTTATTGAAAATCCGTCTGGCCCCAGACTTTTCCCTGATGCTGTATTGGTTATTACTCGACTAATCTCTTCTATTGTTAGTGGGGCTTCTAATGTACTAGCATTTACCTCTTCTATTCGCGGAAGGTTGGTCGCTTCCAGGAAGTCTTTGATTTTGCTTCTTCTCTGAGCTTCTAATTGGGGAGTCCCTGCGTGTCTAACTGAGTATAGTTTCTTATAATACTCTTAGAAATTTTTTGCTATCTCCCTTGTTTTATATGTAATACTCCCCGTTCCACTCTGCATCTTTTCTATATAGTTCCTTGATTTTTTCTTGTTTAGGATTCTGGCTAGATGTTTTCCTATTTTATTTCCCCCTAAATACCTCTCTTTTTTAATTTTATTGTATGTAATACGAGTCTCCTGTTCAATCAGCTCTATTAGTTCCTCTCTTTTTTCCATTAGCGTCTGTAAAGCCTCTTTACCCCCCTTTTTATGCTCTTGTTCCAGTTCATATAGTTGGTTTAGAATGTCCTCCCTCCGTCTTCTTCTCTCTTTCTTTTTTTCTGTGCCTATGGCAATCAGTACCCCTCTTATATAGGCCTTGTGCGCTTCCCATACTATGGGGGCCGGGACCTCTTCTGTAGTGTTTACTTCAAAATATTTAATCAGTTCTTCTTTTATTCTCTCTATGGTGTCTCTATCATTTAACAGTTCCTTGTTTAACCTCCATTCATAATCCCTCCCCCCGGCCTCCTTGAGGTCCAATACCATAGTCACCGGCGCGTGATCTGATAAGGTTGATACCTCAATATTTGTTTTTATCACCTGTTCCAAGGTTCTGTGCTCCACCAGTATATAATCTATCCTGGAATAAGTCCCGTGCACAGGGGAGAAAAAGGTGTAGTCTTTCACTTTGGGATGTAATATCCTTCATATGTCTATTAACTGGTTCTGGTAGATTTTCCTTTTAACCCTCCTTAATTTTACGTTCGATATCCCCCGGGCACGGGACGTACTATCCATATCTTGGTCTATTCCAAAATTAAAGTCATCGGCTACTACTACTAGGCCTTTCTTAAAATCCATCAGTTTTTCCAGTACGTTGGAAAGAAATCCTGCTGGATTTTTATTCGGGAAGTACACATTTACCAGAGTGCATTCTTGATTGTTTAGCCTTCCTTTCAAGAATAAAAACCTCCCTTCTGGGTCCGTCAACCTTTCCCTTAGTGTAAACTGTACTTTCAGTGAAAATCCAATGGCCACCTACTTCGATCTTTTTATCAGGGAGTCTCCATAGTACCATATTGGGAAGTTTTTCGAGTATATTCTTGTGTTGGTGTCCTGTGCAAAGTGCGTCTCTTGTAGGAATACTATTTTTGCTGAATACCGCTTTAATTTTTGTCATATTTTGTGTCTCTTTGCGGGACTTCCTAGCCCTCGGACGTTATATGTCATAACCACAACCATTATCTCTTATCTTTGCCCCTGCGCCGCCCGCCCCCCCGACTAGGGGGGGGGGGCGGGGGGCCGCGGGCGACGGAGACCACCACCCTCCAATTCCGCACCCTCTCCTCTGTACCTTACCCCCATGGAAGACCTGGATCCCCCCTTCTCCCCCCCTCCCTCCCCCCTTCCCTAACCCCGTAGGGGCTTGTAGGTCTAACCATGACCTTTCCACCTGGAAAGAGGACGGTGCGTCCCCTTAATCCTGATTGCCCCTGGGGATAAAGTTCTACACCTGCGCCAGTCTCCGAGGCGCTCTTCTTCCCCTCGGAAAAACCCCTTCCTCTGTCTGACCCCGGATTTCCATCCGCCGTGCCCTCGTTTCTTCTCTTTCCCTTCCCCCCCAGACCCCAAAGCCCTTCCCCTTGTCCCTTTTCACCCCCTCTTCTTCTTTTTAGTCATTGCTTCCCCTACGGTATCCGCTGCCACGTCTGCTCCTCCCCCAGGTTTAGTCTCTCTTCTTCAATCCAGCCGGGCATGTCTGGTTTAATTATGTCCAGTTTTTTACAGAAGCCCTCTGTCTCCTCCGGGAACCTCAATTTTGCAGATCTACCTTCCTTTTTCCCTATTAGACATGCCGGGGACCCCCATGAATATTGGATCCCTTGAGTTCTCATTTGGTCCAATAACGGTTTGAGCACCTTTCTCCTTTCTCGTGTTTCTCTGGTGAGATCCGCAAACACTTTAATTTTTTCTTCTTCATACCTTACTGGGTTTCTTCTTTTCAACTTCTGTCAGATCTCCTCTTTATCCCTATAGTTGTGGAAACGAACGATTACATCTCTGGGTATATCCTTCCCTAAGTTAATAGGTTTCCGAACCCTATGCACTCTCTCGATTTTTATCTTCTCTGTGGCTGACTTTCCCAGCATGGGGCCGAACACTTTATCCATGATGTTTTGCAGGTCTTCTGATTGTGGGGCCTCTGGGATCCCGCGTACTCTAAGGTTTTTACTTCTACTGCGGTTCTCCTGGTCTTCCAGTCTGAATTGAATGTGTCGCTGCTCCCTTCGGACCCTGGACATCTGCTCCTTTAGTTTTCTAATCTTACCAGCTTGCTTATCCAATTTCTCTTCTGTTTCTTCAACTCTCTTTAGGATGTGACTCAGGTCCTCACGTATGCCGGTCATGTCCCCTTTAAGAGACCTCTCCAGCCTCTCAAACATTTCTGCTATCTCTAGTTTCATTGGCATCTGTGCCCCTTTTTGCTGTTCCTCCTCTATTGTGTTTAGTTGATCGCTTTTCCCTTGGGCCCTGGAGTCTGCTTCTTGTGATAATCTATTTTGTAGCCCTTTGCCACTCTCCTGTTGTTTGCTCCTCGCTCCTGTTTGTTCAGTTGGGCTGATTTGCCCCTTCTCCTGGACCATTAATTTTTTTATGGTATTAGGGTTTGAGCTCACCTTGGGTGGGTTAACTCCCCCTCCTTTTACTACTTTGCCCATGTTTTATCTTTATTCTCCGAGAGGAGGAATGGGTCCCCCTGTGGTCCCGTTAGGTTCCTTTAGTGTCTCTCTATGTATCTGGGAGATTTTTTGTCCTCGTGGGAGTGTATGTGTCCTATCTGTGGGGTTTTCCTTGTTGCCAGCTTTTTTTTTTTTCCCAGCGTGGTCTCTGGTGGCTCTCCTCCAGCCCCTTCTATTGCGGGGTCCTCTCTGGCCCAGAAATTTGTTTTATGTCCACGCTATATGTGTCTGCAGTTTTATTGTGTGGGAAACCCCACCTGATTACCGCTAATGGATCTAATCCTCCTTAACCCTTCTCCAGCTATCATAGGCAGGCTTCCCACACACACCCAAAAGTTATGGTATTTTGTGTATTGAGAGTGTAAAGGCTACTGGCAGCTCGCACGGCTAAGGGATCATTTTGTATAAGACAGGTAGCAATGTAATGCCAGCTATCATCCGGGTCTCTTTTACCAGTGATATCACACTCCTCTCTCCTCACACAGTGCCCCAGACCCCTCCCTGTGTAACTCACCAGGTGGGCAGTCAGAATGGTATCCCAGTAGTGGGGGTAATCCTCCAGGCTTTCTGGAGCCGCAATGCCTCCTGCTCCCCCTTCCCCACACTTACTGACTCCTTCAGTGCTGTCTCTTACCGCCCCTGTGTCCTCTTAGGCCATGCCTAGCAGCATCCCGGGAGTCCAGATCCGTCAGGGGCGCAGCCAACACTGAACCTGGTTCTTCGGTCGGAGCTCCAACCCTTTCACTGGCGCTTCTCCTCTAGTGACCATAGAGCCCCTTATCCTCTAGAGACCTGGAGGGGCCGTGTTTTCCGCCAGCTGCCCGGTCCCCGCTTGAGGACAGAAAGTTCAGGCTCCAAGGGGCGTTCAGTGGGGGTCGAGTGTGGGGTGGACGGGGGCCCGTCCGCTCTGCTTGTGTGGCTCCAGCTTGGTGGGAGGGTGCGGCGGCTCTCTCTCCGGAGTCAGACTGGGATCTTACGCTGGCGCCATGTCTGACTCCTCCCCCCCAGAGCGTTCTGAGAGAATAACCATTTTAACTGAGGTAAAGCGCCCCAAGAGAGAAATGTGGTAATTCTTCCACTTCCTCACTATCTAATTGCCGCTATTGTGGGGAAAAATTTGCCTGGTATAGGGTTGCAAAGGATGAGGTGAGGGATATCCCGAGGTACTTCAAGGTTTTCATTTTACAATTGTAGGGAAAATTGGAGCTCAAGTGATTCACTACGGCCATTGGAATGTTGATCGGGAGAGCCTCAGATTTTGAGGCATTTACTTTAAAGCCCGACAGGAGGCCATATGTCTTTAGTTCCTTTTGCAGATTCAGTAAAGAAATCCTAGGCTGGGTCAGGGTGAGTAATATGTCATCTGCAAAAAGCGACATTTTAAATTCCCTCCCTCTAACCTGTATACCTTGGATGTCTGGATTGTTGCGAATGGACGCCGCCAAGGGTTCCACACACAGGGCGAATAGTGAAGGGGATAGTGGGCATCCCTGGCGTGTACCATTGCCAATAGGGAATGGAGAGGATACAGCATGGAGTCTTAACTTGGGAAGATGGGTTCTTATAGAGATGCTTAACTGCTCGAAGAAATGGTCCCTGGAATCCCATGTATTGTAGTGTAGCAAACAAGAAAGGCCACCCTACGCGATCACACGCCTTTTCCACGTCTAAAGCCCCGTACACATGGTGCGACGGTCGTATGAAAACGGCTGTATGACCGCTTGTTGTACGATCATCAGACTGTTAGTACGCGCGATTAGAACGTGCGACGGACGTACAACAGGAGTTGGATGAGCAGACTAGAAAACGTTGGTTGTACAACAAGTGGTCGTACGACTGTTGTACCGTGTGTACAGAGAAGTTGGTCCAACAAGTTGTACTGTGTAAACACGCTTGTCAGAAGTCCGGAACGCTCGGAAGTGTCCATTCGTGTAAACCTACATTCCTAATTCACAAATCACATGCACCTGAACTATCTCTTTATACGCTCCTAACACGTCACTACGTTCAGCTTGGTTGTACGATTGCTCAGTGCACGTCAATATGCGAGATACAACAGCCAACATATTTGGGCCGTTCGGTCGTACGACCATCGCACCGTGTGTACGAGGCTTAAGCTTAGTACAAGGGCCTCCCGACTATCTCTGTTTGCTACCTCTATTAAGTCTATAACTTTTCTAGTGTATTCTCCTGCCTGGCTTAAAGGGACAAATCCCACCCTATCCTTATGCACCAGAGAGGGTAATACCGTGTTTACCCGGGCAGAGAGCAGCTTGGTAAAAAAAATTTAATCAGAATTCAAGAGGGTTATGGGCCGATAGCTAGCACACAGGGAGGGGTCCTTATCTGGTTTTGGGATCAATGTAAGGAAGGATCTCTGCATATCAGGGGGTACAGGAGTTTGTCGGATAAAAGCATTGAATACTTTGCTCATATGAGGGATCAGCAAGGAGAGAAAAGTTTTGTAGTACTCATATGGCAGGCTGTCAGGACCAGGGGACTTGCGAGACGGTAGTTTTTTGATGGTCAGAGTGATTTCCTCCTCTGTAATATCAGCATTAAGTGAAAGTAGATCCATATGTTGGAGCTTAGGGACCCCACTGCTCGCTAAATACTGCTGCATTTTCTCTGTCATCTCCGGGGATAGTGGGGAATGGGGGATATAAGGATTATTGTACAGTTCTGTGTAAAATTCCTCAAACGTACACATTATATCCCATGGGTGAGACAGCAGAGATCCTCCCCTACCCTTAATCTAATGTGGAGTCGGCAAGTGGGTGCACTCTGACAGTTTTCTGGCTAGGAGCGAGTGTGCCTTATTGCCCTTATAATAATATACCTGCTTAAGCCTAATCAGGGCTTTTTCAACCTGGCCCAAAGCTAGATCCCTTAGGGTCATACGTATAAAAATGATCTAAGTGTGGATATAGACGGGGTTATTTGTAAGCGACGTTCCAGGGCTCTAAGCTCTTTCTCAGCGTGTAATTTAGTGGCATGAGCGTTCTTTTTCATGACCGAAGAGAGAGCTATACAGCACCCTCTAAGGACCGCCTTATGGGCTTCCAAAAGGGTAGATACCGAGGTTTCAGGATTATTTTTGGCAAAATACAATCTCACGGTATCCTCCAGTTCAGACTTAGCTGGGAGGTATTGAAGAAGTAGGTTATTTAGCTGCCACTGGCATGGCCTATGATTTATGGTTCCCAAATCCAACGTGAGTAGGACGGGTGCATGGTCGGACCAGGAGATCGGCAGTATTTGTACAGATCTAGTGGCCCAGAGCATCTTATTGTTGACAAAAATATAGTCTATTCATGTATGTATGCAGTGGGGGGGCAGAGTAGAATGTGAACTGGCGGATGTAGCACCCTCCAAGCGTCAAACATAGTGTGGCGTCTAGTGAGCTGATGGAATAGCTTGGAGTCTCGAAGTGTTTGCACTGGTATTGTACGGGTGCCCACCGCGTGACAATCCCCAGTATCCAAATGGATTAAGTTAAAATCTCCGCCCACTATTAATAAATTATGTGTACGAAAGATGCAGGCAAAAACCCGTGACAAAAACTCTAATTTGGCGGACCGTCTGCGCATATATTACACAAAAGGTGATTTGTTGCGCCTGCCAGATACCTTGCAAAAAATATAGCGTCCTTGGGGATCTAAATGTGATTCTGTACAGGAAAACTGAGATCCTTTTTAACCACTTCAATACAGGACACTTATACCCCCTTCCTTCCCAGACCAATTTTCAGCTTTCAGTGCTCTCACACTTTGAATGACAATTACTCAGTCATGCAACACTGTACCCAAAAAAAAGTATATTTTTTTTCACACAAATAGAGCTTTCTTTTGGTGGTATTTAATCACCACTGGGTTTTTTTTATGTTTTGCTGCATTAAAGAAAAAAGAGCGAAAATTTTGCAAAAAAAGTCATTTTTGTTCATAAATTTGTGCCAAAACCTATACTGCAACATATTTTTGGTAAAAATAACCCAAGTAAGTGTATATTATTTGGTCTGTGTGAAAGTTATAGAGTCTACAAGCTATGGTGCCAATCATTGAAAATTGATCACACCTGATGCACTGACGCCTCTAATTTCTTGAGGCCCTGAAATGTCGGGAAAGTACAAATACCCCCCAAATGACCCCTTTTTAAAAAGTAGACATTTCGAGGTATTTAGTAAGAGGCATGGCGAGTTTTTTGAAGTTGTATTTTTTTTCCACAATTCTTGGGAAAATTAAGAAATTATTATTTATTTTTTTTACACAAAATTGTCATAAGTTATTTCTCACACACAGCATATGCATACTTCCAATTATACTCCAAAATACATTCTGCTACTCCTCCCGAGTATGGCGATACCATGTGTGAGACTTTTTCACAGCCTGGCCACATAGAGAGGTCCAACATGCAGGGAGCACCGTCAGGCGTTCTAGGAGCATTAATTACACATCTAATTTCCTAGCGACATATTACACTTTTGAAGGCCCTGGAGCACCAGGACAATTACCCACAAAATGACCCCATTTTGGAAAGCAAAAACCCCAACTTATACACTATGAGGCTTTATAAGTATTTTGTACGGTTCATTTTTTTCCACAAGTCTTCGAAAAACGTAGAAAGAAAATGAAAACGCTTTTATTTTTACACAAAGTGGTCAATTTATAAGATATTTCTAATACATAGCATGTACATAACAAAATGACCCCCCAAAATGCATTCTGCTATTCATCCTGAGTATGGCGATACCACATGTTGGAGATTTTTACACAGCCTGGCCACATAGAGAGGTCCAACATTGAAGTAGTACCTTCAGGCGTTCTAAGAGCATAAATTACACATCTAATTTCATTCCTACCTATCACACTTTTGAAGGTCCTGGAGCACCAGGACAGTGGAATTACCCAGAAAATGACCCCATTTTGGAAAGTAAACACCCCAATATATATTTTATGAGGTATGGGCTGTTGACAGGTACTCGGGTACTCTGATGGGCTGGTGACAGGTACTCTGATGGGCTGGTGACAGGTACTCAGGTACTCTGATGGGCTGGTGACAGGTATGCGGGCACTCTGATGAGATTGTGACAGGTACTCGGGTACTCTGATGGGCTGGTGACAGGTACTCTGATGGGCTGGTGACAGGTACTTGGGTACTCTGATGGGCTTGTGAAAGGTACGCGGGCACTCTGATGAGATGGTGACAGGTACTCGGGTACTCTGATGGGCTGGTGACAGATACTCGGGTACTCTGATGGGCTGGTGACAGATACTCTGATGAGATGGTGACAGGTACTCGGGTATTCTGATGAGATGGTGACAGGTACTCGGGTACTCTGATGGGCTGGTGACAGGTACTCGGGTACTGTGATGAGATGGTGACAGGTACTCGGGTACTCTGATGGGCTGGTGACAGGTACTCGGATGGGCTGGTGACAGGTACTCGGGTACTCTAATGGGCTGGTGATAGGTACACGGGTACTCTGATGAGATGGTGACAGGTATTCGGGTACTCTGAGATGGTGACAGGTACTCGGGTACTTTGATGGGCAGGTCACAGGTACTCGGGTACTCTGATGAGAAGGTGACATGTACTTGGGTACTTTGATGTGCAGGTGACAGGTACTCGGATACTCTGATTGGCTGGTGACAGGTACTCGGGTACTTTGAAGGGCAGGTGACAGGTACTCTGATGGGCTGGTGACAGGTACTTGGGTACTCTGATGGGCTGGTGAAAGGTACGCGGGCACTCTGATGAGATGGTGACAGGTACTCGGGTACTCTGATGGGCTGGTGACAGATACTCGGGTACTCTGATGGGCTGGTGACAGATACTCTGATGAGATGGTGACAGGTACTCGGGTATTCTGATGAGATGGTGACAGGTACTCGGGTACTCTGATGGGCTGGTGACAGGTACTCGGGTACTGTGATGAGATGGTGACAGGTACTCGGGTACTCTGATGGGCTGGTGACAGATACTCGGATGGGCTGGTGACAGGTACTCGGGTACTCTAATGGGCTGGTGATAGGTACACGGGTACTCTGATGAGATGGTGACAGGTATTCGGGTACTCTGAGATGGTGACAGGTACTCGGGTACTTTGATGGGCAGGTCACAGGTACTCGGGTACTCTGATGAGAAGGTGACATGTACTCGGGTACTTTGATGTGCAGGTGACAGGTACTCGGATACTCTGATTGGCTGGTGACAGGTACTCGGGTACTTTGATGGGCAGGTGACAGGTACTCTGGTACTCTGATGAGATGACGACAGGTAATCAGGTACTCTGATGAGATAGTGACAGGCACTCGGATACTCTGGCTCGTGACAGGTACGCGGGTACTTTGATGGGCAGGTGACAGTTACTCGGGTACTCTGATGGGCAGGTGACAGGTACTTTGATGGGCAGGTGACAGGTACTTTGATGGGGGCGGTGACAGGTCCTCTTTATTACTGGGGGAGGATCAGTGTGCTTGGTGTGTACTGTGATCGGTAATGAGCTGTTACCGCAATCTCCTTCTCACACACGAACGGTGTGTGGGGAGGAGGACCCGGTAACAGCTCGTTACCACGGTTTGTTTACATCATGTGACCGGCTGTGATTGGACACAGCCGGTTACGTGGTAAAGAGCCAATTACATTGGCTCTTTACCCTGATCGGGGCTGGGCTTTGTCCGAGGGACAAGCCTCAAGCCCGATCGGCCCACTGTGTGCCCCCGGGGGCGCGCACGAGTGGCGTGAACGCGATGCCTGTAAATATATCGGAAGTGACCGGGTGTGATAGGACACAGCTGATCACGTGGTAAAGAGACAATTTTATTGGCTTTTTACCCCGATCTGGGATGGGCTGAGTCCCAATGGACACACCCGATCCCTGATCGCCGCGATGCGGTTCTCCGGGGGCCCGCAGAGTGGTGAAAATGGGAGGACGTCATATGACATCCACCCAGGATGGGGAGTGCACCTTACCGCCCTATTATTACTATACATCGGTAAGGAAGTGGTTAAAGAGTATGGCCACCCCAGCTCGCTTACAAGAGTTAGATGCTTGGTAAATTTGTGGGAAGTATCTAGAACCGAAAGTAAGAGAGCCCCCCTTTGAGAGATGTGTGTGAATCAGACTGCCTGAATTCCCACAGTGCCAGATGCCTTTTTTTGTTTGAATTTAGTCCGTGGACATTTAGGGACAGTATCTTAGCCAAGACAATAAATGAAGACTTATCTGACCATACTGATGATCTGTGTCCATGCTGGAGTGGTAGGGGTGTGGCGTCCTGGAAAAAGTCTCACACATGTGGTATCGCCATACTCAAGAGGAGTAGCAGAATGTATTTTGGGGTGTCATTTTTGCTATGTACATGGTATGTGTTGGAAATATCTTATAAATGGACAACTTTGTGTAAAAAAAAAATGCGTTTTCATTTTTTCCCCACATTTTCCAAAAACTTCTGGAAAAAAATGGACCGTTCAAAAGACTCATTATGCCTCAGATTATTCGTTGGGGTGTTTGATTTCCAAAATGGGGTCATTTTATGGGCAATTCCATTGTCCTGGTGCTCGAGGGCCTTCAAAAATGTGATAGGTCGTCATAACATTAGATGTGTAATTTATGTCCCTAGAATACCTGACGGTGCCCCCTGCATTTTGGGCCTCTGTATGTGGCTAGGCTGTGAAAAAGTCTCAGACATGTGATATCGCCACACTCAGGAGGAGTAGCAGAATGTGTTTTGGGGTGTAGTATACATATGCCATGTGAGAGAAATAACGTATTAATATGACAATTTTGTAAAAAAATTAATAAATATATAAATAATAATCTTCATTTTGCAGAGCATTGTGGGAAAAAATTACAACTTCAAAGAACTCACCATGCAACTTACTAAATACCTTGGAATGTCTAGTTTCAAAAAAGGGTCATTTGGAGGGTATTTGTACTTTCCTGGCTTATGAGTGCCCATTCACACAAGGGCGACTTGCGATCCGACTTGCGTTGTCATAAGTCGCCGCAAGTCGCTTGACATCTGAAATCCCATTGAAGTGAATGGGAGCCGTCTTAATATACACTACTGAAGTTGCTCCGACTTCAAGGTGACTTCAGAAAAGGTTCCTGTACTACTTGGAAGCGACTTCTATTCGACTTGTGCCCATAGAATTGAATAGAAGTCGCCTCCAATGTCGGATCCTCATCTCAATACAAGCGACTTTGTAGTGTTAAAGAATAGAATTTATTTGGGGCAGCCCCCTCCCTCCCTTCTCTGATTGGCCACAGGCAAAGTCGCCTGGCATAAGTCGTATTGTAAGTCACCTGAAGCCGCCTAGCAAAGTCCCGCTGAAGTTGGATTGCCCCTGTGTGAATGCAGCCTCAGGGTCTCAAGAAATTAGATAGGCCTTCAGTACATCAGGTGTGATCAATTTTCAATGATTGGCACCATAGTTTGTAGACTCTAAAGCCTCGTACACACAGTTCGATGGTCGTACGACCGAACAGACCAAATCATATGTTGGCTGTTGTATCTAGCATACTGACATGCACTACACGATCGTACGACCAAGCTGAACGCAGTGACGTGTTACGAACGTATAAAGAGAAAGTTCAGGTGCATTTAATTAGTGTCTGGCCGTTCCTGACTTCCGAGCATGCGTGTTTTGCACAGTACAACTTGTTGGACCAGCTTCTCTGTACACACAATACAACAGTCGTATGACCGCTCGTTGGTACCACCAAGTTTTCTAGTCTGCTCATACAACTTTTGTTGTACGACCGCCGTACGTTGGCTGTTCTAATCGCGTGTACTAACGGTCGAGTTAGCATACAGCGGTCGTTCGTACGACCTGTTGTATACGATCGTCGACCCGTGTGTAAGAGGCATTACTTTCAGAAGGACCAAATAGTATACACCGATTTGGGTTATTTTTACCAAAGATATGTAGCAGTATAAATTTTGGCCAAAATTTATGAAAAAAAAAATACTAATTTGCTAAATGTTATGACAGAAACATAGAAAAAGGCATTTTTTCACAAAATTTTCTGTATTTTTTTTATTTATAGCACAAAAAATAAAAAAACCCACTAGTGATTAAATACCACCAAAAGAAAGCTCTATTTGTGTGAAAAAAAGGACGCAAATTTCATATGGGTACAGTGCTGCATGAATGAGTAATTTTCATTCAAAGTGCGACAGCACTGAAAGCTGAAAAATGGCCTGGACAGGAAGGGTGTTTACGTGCCCAGTATTGAGGTGGTTAACTCAAAACAGTTAATAACCGTAATCAACTATTTCCCTGCCTAAAGCTAGTCTCTGTGGGTGTAAGCCCCATGTGTCCAGATCAAAGAAGGGTGAGGCCCTAGAAGAGCTTCCAGCTGCTATCCAGGTAAACACTTGTCCACTTGGGCAGGTAAAGGAGAAATATCGGTAGGTTATAAAAAAGGAAACATATAGGTTGCATCAGGCTAGTCAGTTGTTTCTGGGTTTGGTGGTTTTGCATGGGGTCTCTGGACCCCGGGATCTCTTGTGGAGTTGTACCTGTTGCCGTACCATAGGAGGTGGAGGTGGAATAGAGACCAAATCCCATTCAGGAAGTTGAGGGGCTGGAATTTCCAGGATGTTACAGAAGGTCCTCAGGATAACGCAGGATGGTGGTTTTACCTTGATGTTTTGCTGTGAGATAAAGGGAAACCCCCAACGATAAGTAATATCTGCTTCTTGTAGTGAGTGCAGTAGGGGTTGAAGCAGTCTGCGTTTCTGAAGGGTGATCCAGGAGAGGTCAGAGAAATATTGTCAAAGACTACCCTGCGTAGGGTGCACACTTTGCGTATAATGTCTTCCTTCAAGGGAAAGGAGTTGACTCTTTTGTTCGAAGGGCTCGTGGGCTGGATGTCGTTGAACAATGTTTGTAAGGTGGAGCGTAGATCCTCATGGACCTCAGCTTCGGGGAGACCCCTCACCTGTATATTATTTCTATTGTCCAGGTTCTCCAGATGGCGTTGCATATCCCTGGGTAAGGTGCGATGATCTGCCCCTTGGACCTGGGCACGGTGTACTGCCAGTTTGGTTTCCTGGATCTCTTCCTCTGCTAATTCCACTCTGTCTGCTAGATGTTTAAAGTTAGCATGGAGTACTTGGATTTCCTTCCGGCAAGTGGATGTTATGTCTTCAACCAGTTGTTTAAAATGAAATCTTCTTCGCTCGATATAGCTTACAGGTAAGCAAGTAGATAGGGTGCAGGTAGCTGGTCTAAGGTAGCATGTTGTGGTACCTGGAGCATGGGCTGAGCTGGGCATCTGGAGCTCTGTGAGCTTGCAGGTTCGGGAGATAGAGCACGGTCCGGTGGTGTAACCCACAGTTCATACCACTTCGGGGTACCTTGGGGTCTCGGCCTATCAGGGCCCTCATGAGGTGTCACTGTAGGGGCACCTCGCTATTTGTGTGTAGGTTATGGCTGATTCTGGTGTCCATTTAGACATGCTAAGGTCCCTGGATCAGGAAGGTCTCTGGGCCCTGGGGGGAGCAGGGAGTACAGAGTGGTATCTGTGGGGGCTTTTCCATAGGGCCCTTCAGGGGTGCCATGGGCTGCCAGGGCTGATGTGGATCCAGGAAGGCTGGGAGATCTTCTGAGTCCTCTGAGAGGCCAGGAGAATCAGGCCTACCATGTCCCAGACAGGGATCTGACTCCGTCCGCAGCAGCCGCGGGAAGGCCTAGATACACTGCGTGTACTGTTCAGGAGTGAGGCCTAGTGAGGTGGCCAGAACCTCGTGTGCTGTGGCTGCCTCCATTCCCTGCTGTGGCGTTTGACTCACCGCTCCCCGGACATTCGATGGTGCGTGTTCCCTCCCTGGTGATGGTTGGTACTCAAATGGAGCCGGGTTGTGTGGCTGAAGGAGGGGAAAGGATCGCAGCGAGGTCCAGGTGTAAGCAGAGAAGGCCGCCGGTGCCATCTTGGCCGTCCGGCTTGATGTCCCCTCCGATGGCACAAAAAAGTCCCAGAGACTGGATGCGGAGCCCGGGGGTGGCTGGGATGAGCCCCGGGCTTTAGCAGAGCGCGTGTCATGTACCTGGTGGACAAATCTGACTTATGCAGGAGTAACCTCTCTTGCGACCCTGATTCGTAAACACCTGGTAGAGTAGACAGGAGGCTCAGGAGTGAGGATGGCATGAGGGTAGAGATGGTCACCGGTGACAGCTGAAGAGATGCTTCCGGTCTCGTGCCAATTGAATAGAGTGATGGTACAGGCCGGGTCGGTAGCTAGCTGGCGGTGAAGTACAGAAGGGGCAGACAGAAGAATGGTCGGGCACAGGCAGAGTTTGTTAACGGGCTGGCAGCAAAGGTACAAGGGAGCAGACAGGAGAGTGGTCGTGGATAGCCGGGGTCAGTGCAGGCGGAGATCAGAGCAGGGTCGAGACAAGCCGGGTCACAGGAACAGGGATCAGACAAACAGGTTGCTCAGGAACACGCACCAAACACTGTAGATCAGACAGCACTTGCTGCAGGGTGTGTTTGGTTGAAATAGAGCCGTTTGGCGCCGTTCTCGGTGCATGCGCGCGGTAGCGCGCGAATATCGCTAAAAAGTCCAAAGATACAGGATTTCTCCTAAAAGCGTGCATGCTTTGCCCATATTGAAGCACAAGTTTTCCCCGATAGGCAGCTAAATTGATGGGCTGACAGAGAGCTGGAGATCAAGCTGCCATCCAGGTCGGCTTCCGGACACACCCTCCTATGCATTTTTTTTTTTTCAAATATAAAGGATGAGGTTGTGTCCAGTAAATAGATAGCATATATGCCAAGCCTCAAAATGAAAAACTATGGTACCCAAATTTGTGCATAGACACTTCAAAAGTCTTTACAGGGAATCAATGTTTTTGCTCTTGCTTTGGCGTGAGTGGAGGTCCCTAATATGTGTGACACAATTTACCTTTTTGGTACATGTTCGCATGCGTTGAGCGCATTTGCATTCATTTGTGGGTGCTCAGAGCAAAGAGCTTCCAAATTCATTCTTCACAGGGAGATCACGGAACAGATATTTGAAATTGGAACATTTCTGAGCATGTATAAAATTATCAGGCATGTATAAATTATTAAACGCAATGCGATAGCAGCTGGGAGATTGTTTACATGCTGGTGCAGTAGTTACATCAGCGGCAGAGTTAATCCAGTCATTTGTGACCTTGTAGTGGATGTAATTAATGGTCATAGTAAAATGCCTATTTCAATGGTGTCACAATGCATGTTTTATACACATTTATGCTATTAGCCTATTGTATACATATATTCCTTACTCAGACATGCTCGTCAGATTAATTACTTTCATTCTTACTTGGTTTGCTACTAACAAACAATAAAGGAAGAAACAGATGATTTCTAAGATGGCGCTTTGGGGAAGGAACCGCGCCCAAGACAGAAGTTACCATATCCTGGAAGAAAATTATAATCACATAGATACATCCAATCATGAACTTATATGTCCTTTGCTTGATGTTCATTGAATTACGCCTATCAGACATGTCACACAATGTCTAGCAGACCCTTTATAAGCGTAAAAAGGGGAACAAATAAAGCAGAAACATCTTGACTCTGAAACTTGTATCAGCGTCTGTGATTTCTCTCTGTGTGTACACACATTGTATTGAAATTAGGCCAGGGACAGATATAATTCTGACGGTACTGATCCGTGTCCAAGACAACCTGACAAAAATTGCAAAGCCATACCCCCTTCTGGGCAAGAGGGGGTGGGTTTACTCTTGCAGTCAGGAGGTGGTAAAAAACAGGTGGCTGAGCTGAACCCCCCTTTCACATTAGGTGGGTTGTAAGTGAATTGGCCCATACCACAACCATCCTGCAACTGCTTGCAATGCACACAGATGCGACATGGTGGTGCATGTCTTTGGGGGGGGGGGGGTAAAAAAAGAGAAAAAAAAACCACACACACACACACACACGAGGCCGTCTTACCACCTGTCAAACGCCCACTTAAATTGATCCACTAAAAATCACTTTTCAGAGGACAACACTTGTGTAAACAAGCTCTAAAAAGGTATGTTTGCATGCTTATTGCGTGTTTTGCATGTCTGTGCCAGCCTATAAGAATGTAAAACCAGATCAAAAGGAGGTCATCTGCAGGTTAAGGACACCTGTCAAAAAAATTCTGAATGATCTCAGAAACACGTCAAACTGATGGCCACAACACAAGTTCAAAACCCATGGACACGAGACGGCAAAAGCTTTTCTTCCACTGCAAGTTATATTTTTCAGGAATATTTGTGGCCAGCTTAGATGTGAATATACTGATTGGCAAGTTCTTCTTTCGGGCATTTTGCTACAAATTATATCTGAAGGTCGCTCAAGCAAATGAAAATGGTGTACCCCTGTTCTAGGGGCTGCCAGGCCCTCTGTGTTATGGGTAACGGGTCTTGTGGGGATTGGCAATTCAGAAAATCTTTTCATTTTTTACGCACAAGAAAAAAAAAAAAAAAAAGCACATATCTTGTGTCATTGTCCAGATCCAAGACAAAAAGCCTGCTGTCAGCATTCTTCCTTTATGGCCCAATAGATGAATGCAGCCACTGCACAACCTACTGCAGTCCTGTGCCTTCAAGGGCGCTGGTTTCCATAACTGTGATTGGCTGCTGAAAACATCTTATTATGTCATCCATTCTGAAGAGTGACTTCATCTCCACCAAAGACATAGAGCACGGCAGGTCCCTGCAAGAACAAAGCAAGCACTGTGAACATATGAACCATTTTATATATCTTGCGTGTGCGTGTTTTGTAGCATCATAGCAGCCTGTGACCATCTGTGCAAACTGGGAATACAGAACCATCTAAGAGAAATATAATCTTTAAACCTATATAGTCAAGTATGCCTGTAATGAAACCAGATTGTTGTAACTGACCACTCCCTAAAACATACTAATTTCCTGGCTGAAACACTTTAATACTTTGAGTAAATGACCTGCAACCATATGTGTGCGAACATAGGGTGGCAGGTGTGCCTGGGCACAGCCTAATCACTCTGTACTGTGCAGATTCCCCCTGCTGCCTGGCTGCAGAGAAGGGACTGGGGAATCTCTGTGCTCAGTATTTTTCTTTGTCACAAAAGTGAGACATCAGGGGTCTGGTTAGACCCCCCCCCAGCAGGGCTCCTAAAAAAAAATAGTAAAAAAATAAATAAAATGGAATATTGTAAAAAAAATTATAAAAAAAAAAACAAAATTGTAAAAATAAAAATAAAGTACTGACACCTATATCTTGTGGTGCACACCCTAATGCAATAGGCTGCACACACCTATGCCTGCAACAAAGTAGGAGGAGGAATCCTGACTCATTTGCTTCATGCTTGTTCCAGGTCCATGATTGGATCTCAGCTGGTTCAGGAGGGACCTCCTGAGATTCGATCCATCCAGGGGCGTAGATAAGAGGGGGGGGGGTCGAAACCCCACCAGAGCATCCATCCACAGTGCAGCTACTGGTGTAGCCTTTCAGTTGCAGGAGCCACACATCCACACAAGCAGGTTAACTGTAGAAATGTTTATTTTTTTATTTTTTACCTTTACAAAATCGCTGTAATACACTCTCTGCATTATGGTAAAAAAACTTCCAATACTAGTTTTCCCCCCACCCCCTCCCTAACCCATTCTATTGATCCAGCGCTGTGTCTGGCTGCAGGTCTTCTCTCCCCTCTCCCTGCATTCACAGGCTTTGCTGAAAACAATGGGAGCCATTCACTTCTGCTGCTGTCAGTCAAATCCTGTGAGGAGGGAGTAAGGGGTGTGTGTGAGCTGTGCTGTGTGTTTCTATGGGTGTACACAGCCGGTTTGAGGAGCGAGCCCTCTTGTCTGCCACCATAGCAAGTGGCTTGCGATGGAAGCATACACAGAAGAGGAGGAGTGGAGAAAGCCGGTGGGGAACCCCAGAGGAAGAGGTAAGCAGCTGGCTCAGGAAAGGAAAAATCTATTTATTATTTTAACTAAAAAACAAGTGTGAATTTACAATCACTTTAAAGCTGCTTTGGGTTTCATGATGTACGATAAAGTAAGGTAGGACTATGCAACAGTTTTGTTAAAATCCTTGCAATCCTCCTTGTAAGCCCAGGGGAGTTACTGATTCATCTCAGTTTATTTATATACTTAATTGTCAATATTAAATCAGTCTTTGTCTTATAGTGGCTGTAAACACTTACCTATTCCCAGTGAAGTAACTGGCCTCAGGTTATACACAGAGATGAAATAAATCCTCCTACATAAGTTGTACCTGTTTATTTTTCAGCAATCTCTCCTCTACTTCCGTTCCAAGTGCTGAATTTAAAAAACTGTCTGAGCTGTCATAAAGAAAGGGGGCAGAAAGGTGAAGTTACACTCTGAAGAGCTCAGTAAGGAGAGCTCTGAAAGCTGATTGGAGGGAAGGGACACACCCCTTTCACATTGAGGCTGTCAATCAGCTGGAGATTCCTCCCCTGTCACTATTTTTCTCTTGGTGTCAGGAAAACTTGTCATAAGAGACTTGTCACACACTATAGAGGGATATGCTTTGTTCATATTTCATGTCTGAGGTTTACAACTACTTTAAATTACTAAGTTAAAGAATATGTAAACCCAATAATTACATCTACTGGATATGTGCCTGCTGTACCGTATACTTGTATGAAAAGGTATCCTGTTCTCTTTGTATTGCTTCCTTTGTGTGAAATCCCTTTTGTTCCAGTCAGTCCCTCTGCTTTCCTATTAAAAACTGACCACACTCGGCGTGAGAGCACAGCATGGTTAGCTTTCTGGCTGTGCTGGGAACTCAGCCTGCTTTCCTCCAATGATCAGACTTGTACTGACCCCCCCCCCCCCACACACACACACACACACACACAGCCATTTACTGAGAAGACCAGTGTGCTGCTGTTTCTCTTACCCAACCTCTCTGGGCTCCTTATGCAACCGAGAACAGAGAAAATGATCACAACAGAACAAAACAAAAAGTATATACAGTGCCTTGAAAAAGTATTCATACCCCTTTGAGATTTCCCACATTTTGTCATGTTACAACAAAAACGTACATGTATTTTATTGGGATTTTATGTGATAGACCAACACAAAGTGGCTCATAATTGTGAAGTGAAAGGAAAATGATAAATGGTTTTACAAATAAATATGTGAAAAGTGTGGAGTACATTTGTATTAAGCCCCCTTTTACCTGATACCCCTAACTAAAGTCTAATGGATCCAATTGCCTTCAGAAGTCACCTAATTAGTAAATGGAGTCCACCTGTGTGTAATTTAATCTCAGTATAAATACAGTTGTTCTGTGAAGCCCTCAGATGTTTGTTAGAGAACCTTAGTGAACAAACAGCATCATGAACAATTTGGGGTGTAGGAACTTGATTGGCCTGCACAGAGTTCTGACCTCAACCCGATAGAACACCTTTGGGATGAATTAGAGAGGAGACAATGAGCCAGGCCTTCTCATCCAACATCAGTGTCTGACTTCACAAATGCGCTTCTGGAAGAATGGTCAAACATTCCCATAGACACTCCTAAACCTTGTGGACAGCCTTCCCAGAAGAGTGGAAGCTGTTATGGCTGCAAAGGGTGGGCCAACTCAATATTGAACCCTACGGACTGAGACTGGGTTGTCACTAAAGTTCATGTGAGTGTAAAGGCAGGAGTCCCAATCGACAACATAGTGTGTGTGTGTGTGTGTGTGTGTGTGTATGTATATACACACACACACACCTATATACACAAATGTTTTGCATTTTATTTCTATCTTACAATGAATGGGTTGTTTTACAAGGTGAGGGTTTACATATACTTTAGCTGCAATTTATGACGGATAATGTGAGCTATACTGTACGACTATATGTAAGCTATGTTTACCTTATGACTTTTAGTAGCCATTGTGTTCTGCGCTCAGATGGTCTTCCCGTATGGCCCGGGGACACAGGGGGGCCCACACAGGGAGGGGAATTAGTGACAAACAAAAATTGTGTCTCTTTTCTTCCAGCAGATGAAAGCTGCTCTCCTCCCTGTTGCCAGCATTTAGCTGCTAAGGAGACAGTCGCCCTTCATTAATCCCCCTCCCTGTGTGGGCCCCCTCCTCTCAGCACTGGCTCTAAGGTTATTTCTGCTCCTGAGTTTATCTCTCTAACTTAGGCTAAAAATTGCTGCTTCTACAGGAGTTTTGTGTTCTGCCTGTAGAAGCAGCTCAATGTTATCCTATGTGTCCATGTACATTAGGATGATTACAGGCATATGTTGAGCTCAGCGTTTAGAGGCAGGAAAAAACCCTTCTGGTTCGCGTTTCTGATTGGAGCTTACTGACAGAAAAAACGTAAAACTCTCCTAAACTCGTCTAAACTTTGTACAAAAAATGTTCTACATAAGCGTTTTTCTCTGCCAGGAGAACTGGAGTTTTTTTAAGCCCAGTGTGCATGGAGCCTAAATTTGTTTCTCTCCCTCTGATCCCCCAGCCTGTATATTTTTTTTTATCTCAACTTCATTTTATTAATTTATTAACTCCGTTTCATCTTTTATATTTAGCAGGAATTCTGTGAGTTATGTTGTATTTGTGTCTAATAGTTTTATTGTATTTTTAGAGAAATACAGCTTTAATATTTTCTTGGGGGGGGGGGGGCCCTGTCTGGTAATCTGTAAGGGGCCCCGCGACCCGGTGTACAGGTCACCTGTGACATCCATGAAAATTTGAAAGGACTGGGACTGAAGAAAACAACAAAATAAATAGGCGGAGGGGGTGACAGAGGTAACATAATATAATTGATAAATTGTACAGAAAGTATATTACTTTATATAATGTTGAGGTGAACTAACACTATATACGCTCATGAAGATGAAGCACATTTGTATATAACATACACGATTTGCTATGGTTTTGCTCAATCATGAAATTACTTACGTTTTATTGAAAATAATGAGCACAGAGGCAGAAGACAGAGCGGCAGCGGACAGCACAGACAGAAGCTGTATACAGGACGCCGACACCTGCATTGGATTTGCAGCATCTACAACAAACTAAAATATATATATAAAATACAAAAAGTAAATATATATCCCTGACTGATACAGCCAGCCATCGGTGACACACAGACATCCACATATACAGGCCAATTTTATTAAAAGTGCAAAACACCAATGGAATTGAACACAATGGAATTCGTGTTTTTGAAGATCTTTTGTTAGTGCAGCTGAAACTTGAATGGACTTCTTACATAGGCCATCATGCTACGCAGTTCTTGGTAAATCTTTATATTGTAGACTAACCTGTTTGGCAAGCTTTAAAGTAGAACAAAAAGGTAACCCCCCCATTTTGGAGGAAGTAAGGGTGGGTTACAAGTTCTCTCGCCTTTTTTTTTTTTGCCATCTATGTATTATTGGAGAGATTTCCCGTCACTTTCTGTCCCATAGCCAAACAGGAAGTGAGAGAAATCCCTCCAAAGTGAGTGTCACCAGAACTAGTGTCCCCACTGGAAGATTTCTCCTCTATCACTGGTCTGGGGACAACCCAAAATTTAAGATTTTATTTTATTTTCAGTGATATTGGTAAACAGGATAAAAAGGGTCAGTAGCGGCTGGTGAAATTTTAGGATGGGGGGCGCCAGACCCCGCCCTTCCTTTTTGACCCCTCCCACTTCTCATCTCATAAGCCCCACCCCTTATAGTTTCCACCCCTTTTGTCAGGAGTATACAGCCCAGCATCACCAGATATAGCATCACCAGTTAGGAGTACACAGAGTCACCATATAGCAGTATACAGAGTCCCAGATAGCAGTGTACAGAGCCCCAGATAGCAGTATACAGAGTCACCATATAGCAGTATACAGAGCCCCAGATAGGGTATAGAGTCACCCAGATAGGGTATGCAGGGTCCCAGATAGGGTACGCAGGGTCCCAGATACGGTATGCAGGATCCCTGATAGGGTATACAGGGTCCCAGATAGGGTATCTAGGGTCCCAGATAGTGTATACACGGTCCCAAACTCCATGCAGAATATTGCACATAGTAATTCATAGGAAACTCCATGCAGAATATTGCACATAGTAATTCATAGGAAACTCCATGCAGAGCATTGCACATAGCAATTCATAGGAAACTCCATGCAGAGCAGGCACATAGCAATTCATAGGAAACTCTATGCAGAACCTTGCACATAGTAATTCATAGGAAACTCCAGCAGAGCATTACACATAGTAATTCATAGGAAACTCCAGCAGAGCATTGCACTTAGTAATTCATAGGAAACTCCAGCTGAGCATTGCACATAGTAATCCATAGAAATCTCCAGCAGAGCATTGCACTTAATAATTCATAGGAAACGCCAGCAGAGCATTGCACATAGTAATTCATAGGAAACTCCAGCAGAGCATTGCACTTAGTAATTCATAGGAAACTCCAGCAGAGCATTGCACATAGTAATTCATAGGAAACTCCATGCAGAATATTGCACATAGTAATTCATAGGAAACTCCATGCAGAATATTGCATAGTAATTCATAGGAAACTCTATGCAGAGCATTGCCCATACAGGGTCCCAGATAGTGTAATACAGTCATCAGATAGGGGTTTGCAGCGGCCCGAAACCCCCCCCCCCCCGGTGGCCCCCCTCCGAAGTCGGGACAAGCACTTACCCCATCTAATAGGCAGGCAGGAGTGTTGCAGAGTTCGGCATGCTGGCAGCGGCTGTTTGTATGCAGAGACAGCGCTTGCGGGTGAGCGTGCTGAAGCCTGAAGCATGGAGCCTTCTCTCTCCAGTCTCCATGGCCGGAAGTGACACCGAGGCTCCTCCAGATCAATCACCGCTGTCTATTGGACGGCGGTGATTAATTGACAGTACCAGCAGCCAATAGGCGGCTTGAGGTGCAGAGCAAAGCACCTCAAGGCAGGATTAAACCCTGCCATTGAAGCGTGACGCCTGCAATCATGTGATTGCAACGACGTCACTCTTCCCATAGTGCACTGCATCCGGCGCCCGAACACAGTGCACTATGCTAATTTGATCAAACTTTTTTTTTAAAGGGAACTTTTTTTTGGTGGGGGCGTGGCGCCCGGGCACCCCCATGGGTGGGCTGCCACTGAAAAGAGTGGCTCTCTAACGGGGGCACAGACAGCAATAAAAACATGACAGGTGTTATAATCCCAATCCACTCTAAAACTAAAAAAATAAAAAAAAACAGTGCCTTTATACTTTTAAGTCCCCATTCTGCACATGGTTCTCATCATTTCCAGGTGATGATTCCATGAGCGATTACATGCAAGAGGCAGCAAATTAGCCGTGGGAGCTGTCAGCTTCCAATTGCTTTCAATGGGGCTTCCTACCCACAGCTAATCACAGGGAACCCCCACCGGATATCTGGCATATAATCACAAATGGCCCCAATGGAAAGTAGGAATGAGGCCTAAAGCTGAAGTCCAGAAGATATAAACAAATGATTACAGCTCTATATTAATCATAAATTTATTTTTTATTGCAAGCAATGTGAGTACCTGAACATGACTTGGTATAAGCCTCTTGCATACCCTGTACGGGGCATAGACGAAAGTAGAGTGACAAGAGAGATGGGCTCTGTTAGGAACTGCTATGATAACCCTCGGCTATCATCTCTCTGTCAGTCTGGCTTGCGTTCGGACGTCCAATGAGAGACTGAGTCTACCCGAATGAAATGGATGCAGACAGACAGACAAGTATGGTAAAAACAGTCTCTGGCTTTACTGGGAGGACAATGGGTATTTATGCACAATTCATACAATGGGAGGCGTATATTACACAAAGAAAAAAATTGTCTTGTCAGCAGTTATCTATACATTATGTCATTAATTCAAGAATAACATAACATATTAGAATGTAATTACTCCGCTTTAAGGTTACAGACGTTCAATCTATAAAACAGGATTTTCTGCAGGAAGAGATAGCATTGTTATGATGTAGAAAATTACATCACAGGATGTATTCTGCCGGATGAGATAGCATGTTATGACGTGGATTTCTCTGAAGTGACCCCACAGGGTCAGACAGGGTTAATGACAAGGTCAGGTGAGTTAAAGGACAGGATATGCTTGAATGCCAAGAAAAAAAAACCTTGTCAGCATAAACTTCTTGCTAATATTTAAAGCAGCATTTTCTTTATACAACAATATGAAATAATTAAGGATAATAGGTTCTCTACTCATTACAGGCTCATTAGTTTGCTGCTTCTCCATTCACTGTCCAGTCACAGGCTAGGGGAGGAATAATACCTGAAAGCAGAGAAAAATCAGGTCTCCTGCCCTGTCAGACAGTGCTGTACCATGTGACAGTGCTGTGTAAATCTCAGGACTGAACAGACAGAAATACAAATCCTTTGGCGGGTAACTCTGCTCCCTAATATCCATTTCAGATTTGTATTTAGCTGTTTTGTTTTTTTCAAAACAATTACCCCACCCTACAAACACTCCTGCAACATCCATTCACGCTTGTACGACTACAAAGTTGGACCCACTGTTGCATGTAAGACCTTCAGGTACGACTTTCATGGAACTTTTGAGGGTTAACATTGAAGTCTATGGCTCTCAAGATGCATGAACATCAGACCAAAGTAGTACATGAACTACTTTGAAGTAACTGTGACTTTAAGTCTCACATATATGAAGTGGAAAACAAGGGTTATGACTTGTCATGTGACTTTAATGTCCAAAGTTGTATGACAAGTCGCACAAATGTGAATGGGGTGTAACTGAGATTTCAGAATTAAGCAACAGCATCACCTAGTGGTTACAAGCATTGCTACAATCTTCTCACATCAGATTTAATGATTTTTTATATGAATGGTTGAACTTTAGTCGGCTGGCCAACTTTAGCAGCACAATGAGTTTTTTTCTGTTGTGCATGAAGGACTTCTAAGTCTATATAGCTTTATTATATAGCTTTTCACTTCAAGCTGACATAGGTCTTAAAAATGTAGTTATAGCCCAACATGCACT
>BLSH010087956.1:34979-45521 GCA_018402905.1 Glandirana rugosa
TTTCCCGGTTGAGTACGCCTAGTCTTCTTTGACGTCAACATATCTTCTAATATTAAACGTCCGATTGTAAGACCACCTATCTAAGTAGCTCTTTCCGATATTCACTACCCTTTACTTATCTCAACTCGCTTGTGGACCTGCAAGCCCAAGACGACCAGGCAGGCTTGAAGCCCTGCCTTGGGCTTGCTAGCGTGCCTGTTGCTTGGGGTAACTTTAGTTACCCCTGGGCTTGAAAATCCGTGTTTTTATCAGGACCTTTCGGGGTCTCCCGACGTTTTCCTTCATTTTACCCCCATTTTAAATATTTAAAGTTATTTCCCTGTCCCCATTTTTTTTGTAGGGCACTTGCCCTACCCTTACCCCCATTTTACTTCCTTTTGCAGCCCTCTGGGGCTTTCCAGGACTATTTTTGTGCCTAAAAGTTCGGGTCCCCATTGATTTCAATGGGGTTCGTTGTCCGTGCGATCGTTCGGGTTCCGTCCCGAAGTTCGGACGGACCAGCAGAACCCGAACGTCCAGGTGTTCGCTCAACTCTATTCATTTCCCATCACTTATAGCCTTTCTCGATGAATCTATCCACCAGAATGTTAGCCTGCAAATTATAATCTTCTATACAACTGCAGTTTCTTCTGATCCGCATGAGTTGGCCCTTTGGCACATTTTTGATCCAGTTCCTGTGTTGACAACTTTTGGTTGGGATATACCCATTGCGATCAGTCTGTTTAAAAAATTTTTTTTTGTATGCAAATATATTCCATCTTTAAAAATTAGTAAATCCAAATAGTCCACCTTTTCCATACTCCAGGACCCCGTAAAAACAATATCATATTGATTCTGGTTCATTTGATTAAAAAACTCCTCCAGTTCATTTTCGGTGCCCCTCCAAATTAAAATAATGTCGTCTATATATCTCTTGTAATAGACCAATTTTGGTTTTGATTTTTAAAAATAGTCTCTTCCTCCCATCTGCTCATAAATATATTTGCTACGCTCGGGGCATATTTAGCCCCCATAGCGACGCCTTTGGTTTGCGCAAAAAACTGACCCTCATGCCAAAAATAGTTATGGCTCATAGCCAGGTCCAGGCCTTCCAATATGTATTCAATCTGTTCCTGTTTTAATTTGGTGTACTTATGCAGAGCATATCCCGCACTTTCCAGCCCATCCTTTTGTCTAATATTCGTATACAATGATTCAACATCAGTCGTTACTAATAGTTCGCTCTTCTGAATCTCCAAGTTTTTGAGCTCATTAATGAGTTGTATACTATCTTTTAAGTATGCGGGCGTTTCGGGTACTATGGGCTGTAGGTATTCATCCAGATACTCTCCCACCCTGGATAAGATGGAGTCAATCCCACTTAGAATCGGCCTCCCTGGTGGTTTCGTCTGATCTTTATGTACCTTAGGTAGGTAATAAATTACCGGTGTTTTTGTGGTTTTGGGTACCAGGTACTTTGCTTCTTTTTTGTTCAGCAATCCCTTATCTCGGCCCTTTTTAATGAAAGCCTTCAACTTTTTGACTATGCCTTTTTTCGGGTTTTGTTTTAACTTTTTGTAAGTGTCTTCTTTGTTCAACAGGTTGTTTATCTCCTCCTCGTAGTCTTTTTATTTAGGATTACAACTCCTCCCTCTTTATCTGCTGGTCGAATCACTATATTTTTCTTTTTCTCCAGCATTTTTATTGTCTCCCATTCCTCAGGAAACTTAACATAAAAATTTTTTTTGCAAATAAAACACATGGCAGAGGGAATACTATGCAGGAAGATGGTTTTACACACACCACCCTAAGGAACAAGTCCACATTTAATCACAAAACCGCAGGGAATGAGAGTTTAGAGGTTGTTAAGAAAATGGTGGAGGAGGATCTGACGAATTTGAGAATAAAGAAATCTAAAGAGAAAAAAGTATGGGAGACGATAAAGATGCTGGAGAAAAAGAAAAATATAGTGATTCGACCAGCAGATAAATAGTGTAGCAATGTTTACTCTACAGACCACAAAGTACTGGTGGTCTGGGCCTGCCTAATATATGGGAATATTTTCTAGCTGTTAGACTTACTCACCTCACACAATGGTTCACTAAAGAAGAATATGTTCCATGGATCTCTTTTGAGGCTTCCTCCATATTCCCACTTTATCTTCAAGGGATTTTATGGCCCAAAAACTTTAATACAAGAACATTCCGCTCCCGTAACATTATAGTAGCTCAACTACCAACTACCTACTGGGTCTGGTCTCGTTAACTCCACCATTAGCCTCCTTTATAGAAGACTCCAGATTTACCCTCACAAATCCAAATAGAGACACCCTGATACCATGGCTCAAACATAATTTAACCAATCTCCACTCTCTCACAATAAACAATAATTTTATCTCATTTGAGCAACTTCAATCTGTATACAAACTCCCACCAACTGAACATGAAAACTATATGCTAATCAAAGCTTTTTTTTCAAAATATTATACCACGACCCTTCATACCCCTTTCACTTTATTCGAACAGAAATGTATCACATCACCTAGAGGCAGGGGCCAAGTTTCATCCTTTTACAGATTGATTAATAATGGCATCCAGTCAGACAAAAGCAAACCCATGACACACTGGGAGGCCGAGCTAAACTGCTCCTTTACCACCAAAGAATGGCAAAGTATGATAGACAATCTTAGAAGGGGCAGCTGCTCAGTTTCCATTAGAGAGACCCCTTTGAAACTATTCATCAGATGGTATATGACCCCTGCCAAAATACATTTCCTCTACCCAACATCCTCCCCAAACTGCTTCAGAGGATGCACAGTACCGGGAACAATGCTCCACACCTTTTGGAGTTGTAGCCATCTTCAATACACCTGGCAACAAGCCACCACTCTGGCATCTAAGATAGCAGGCAAAGATATCACATTAACACCTCAGATATGTCTTTTGTACTGTACCATACCCGATATCCCACCACCATGCAATAATTTAATCCATTCATTATGCAGTGCAATCCAATGGATGATTGCATTTAACTGGAGATCCACTATCCTACCATGGTCACAGGTTTTGTCTAGAATGGAGCTCATCAGAAGAACCGAATATATACACTTCACCCTTAATCACAATTTAAAAAGCTTTAATAAAAAATGGAATTATTGGGACAACTCTTAAGCTGTTGTACAAAGTTCAAATATACTTACGACTACATTACTCACAATATTCCAATCTGAATCTTTCATAATATAGTTGTTTTTCATTTGCTCTTTCTCTCCCACTAGATAACATTTTAATGTCTATTCTGTACCATAGACTGTGAACATATGCTACTCTGTATCTAAAATCTGTATGTTCTCTTAACCTTCTAAATAAAATATCTTTTGTAAACAAAAAAGGAAATTAGATGTGAAATTTCTGCTCCTAGAATGCCTCACGGTGCACCCTGCATGTTGGACCTCTTTATGTGGCCAGGCTGTGTAAAAGTCTCACACATGTGGTATCGCCATACTCTGGGTGAGTAGCAGAATGTATTTTGGGGTGTAATTGGAAGTATGTATATGTTGTGTCTGAGAAATAACTTGTTGTTATGACAAATTTTGTGCAAAAAAAAAAAAAAATAATAATTTCTTAATTTTCCCAAGAATTGTGGGAAAATAGTACAACTTCAAAAAACTTACCATGCCTCTTATTAAATACCTTGGAATGTCTACTTTTCAAAGGGGGGTAATTTGGGGAGTATTTGTACATTCCTGACATTTCAGGGCCTCAAGTAATGAGATAGGCCATCAGTGCATCAGGTGTGATCAATTTTCAATGATTGGCACCATAGCTTGTAGACTCTTATAACTTTCACACAGACCAAATAATATACACTTATTTGGGTTATTTTTTTTTTACTAAAGATAGGTAGCAGTATAGGAATTACTTATTTGCAAAATATTATCACAGAAACTATAAAAAAAGTGTATTTTTTTCAAAATTTTCGCACTTTTTTCACTTATGTCGCAAAAAATAAAAAACCCAGAGGTTCTTAAATACCACCAAAAGAAAGCTCTATTTGTGTGAAAAAAATGATAAAATTTTGTTTGGGTAAAGTGTAGCATGAGAAAGTAATTGTCATTCAAAGTGTGAGAGCGCTGAAATCTGAAAATTGGTCTGGGCAGGAAGGGGGTATAAACGTCCTGTATCTAAGTGGTTAATCCAGGTGTAGTACAAAATAATACAGGGCTTAAGTGTTTCGTTGTGTAGCCTTAATCATAGCCATCAAGCTGCCGGCTTTATTTTACCTATATGCTTGCTCATGTGCTACGAGGACACTACAAACAAGTTACGGAGTTTACAGCCCTTAGGACTCAATAAAGATATACCGTAGATCTTAACTGCTTCTTTACAGATTTTTAGATCCTCGGGAGTTCTCTCAGAATGGGGGGATATGGGGGAATACACATAGAAAAATAAGAAAATCCACTTACAAGCAGACATCACTTCTGGCCCTCCGCACTCATTGACGTCACCTCTGCTCGTGGTGGAACGCACGCCGGAACCAGATGCCATAAACATCTTTTCAAGTTCTAAGCGGATACCTATCGTACTGCTTGTAAGTGGATTTCTTTTTTTGCGCAATTAAATTGGTTTTAAAGTACTTCACTATGGAGCTTGTTTTTCTTCCTTTGAGAAACTGTGGAGGAATGGTGTGTTAGCAGCCTGATTGGAACAGTCTTCTCTATTTCCACAACCAACAGACCACCACCAGTATTAAGCCTAGGTGGATATTGATTTTAAAACAAATAATAACATAAGTTTGGTCTAAAGAGCTTTTATTTTCTATGCGCAATAAAACATCTAGGAAGCAGATATATGATTGATGTATTTAACATTTTTGAGTAAAATCAGTTGCAAACAGCCTTTCTGTTAATTTTCTTATTGCTTGTAAATCCACTTTCCACCTGTCAAAAGAAAATATTTTAGAGGTTAATATGCAAGTAAGCATTCTTGTACAGGTTATTACAACATCTTGTAGCAACCAATAGTTTACTGCTGTCACATCAGATTAGAAATGACTGTTCTGTTAATTATTTGATATGGATAGTTGTGCTTTCTAAATATTCAAGTGTTAAAATGACAAATGTTACTGAATACTTTATGTTACTATTGCTTCCTGTCTCCAATTATGTGCAGTTTTTACAGCATTACCAGCCTATAAAAGTTTACTCTATGGAGTTTCTATATACCCGGTGTCTCCTTTGTCTCCAGTTTCTCCCCAGTGACACCCTAATGTATGCGTCTGGTGCCTTGCTCTTGGAACTCCTGCGCAGTTGAGGCTACTTACACTGTGTCTCGCTGGCACATGCGCAGTACGGACCACAGGGCCGCCATCAGGGGGGCACAGGCAGTACTATTGTAAGGGGCCCCAGTGTCTCAAGGGGCCCTTACAACAAAAGATTCTAGCGGTCTTTAACATTGGAGTCTATGGGGGGGTCATCCAGTTTGGGGACAATCCCGAACCATAGGCGATAAAAATACCATACTTGGGTCACATGGAGAAAGCCCCCTGGACAACAACTGGTCCAAGTTTGGGACCACCAGCACCTATGGTTCGGCCGTACCGGGTCCCCAAATTGACCAGCAATTGACCAACAATTGTCGGGTGAATTTCAGACAATTGTACATTGGAGTCTATAGGAGAGGGTCTCCTGGTTTGGGGACACCGTTCTCTTGAACCATAGGTGATAAAAACACAAAACTTGGGTCACATGGAGAGGGCCCCCTGGAGCACAACTGGTCCAAGTTTGGGACCTCCAGCACCTAAGCTCTTATTGCAAGCAATGGGTGAGTCTGTGCTGCCTGTGATGGCCAGTGGGCGAACCCTGGGGAATGTTGGTGGTCAGACGGGGGGGGGGGCCCAGGTCTAAAGCTGTGTAAGGGGCCCCAAAATTTCTGATGGCTGCCCTGCTGGACCACTGTTCTTTCTGTGCTCTGGCACTGTATGTGTTGAAGGTACGTGCAGTAGGGAGCAGCACACTCAGTTAGACATATAAGCACAGTATTGCGCATGTGCCTTGTGGACAGAGTGCCGAAAGGCCATCAGGCAGTACTGTGCATGCATTGGATGAGCACGGCTCCAGTGGCCCCCTACTGTGCAGGCAAGCACAGTGCCAGCGGTCCCTACTGCTGTCTACAGGGCATGCATCCAACCAGAAGTTTGGGAAAGATAATTGGAGGGATGAATGGAGGGAGGAAAATAGTAATTAGTAAAAGTAAGGATTTTGGACACAAATATATGTTTGATACTATTTAGTTGGAGATTAAGGTCAATTTTACTTTTAGGCATTGATAACACAAATGTGTTGCGGTAATGCATGCAAAATCACGTGTTTTTCCACAGTTCACAAAAACACACTTCTCGTTTGCTGATACACAGAGGCGCCATTAATTCTTAATGTCATCCCACACTTATTTCAATCGCAGACACATTCATGAGTACCATGCAGTTTGGTGAGGCACGATTTTTTATTTGGTACAGGGCGGCACCTGTTTGTGCTTTTCCCGGGCATAAGGCAGCCCATTGAAATGAATAGGGTGTCCTAAACACTGCACATGAAATACATGAAGAAGTGTGCGCTCTTGGTCGCACATCCTGGTGTTAATAGAACCTTAGGGTTTAACACTACTTTAATTACACTTAAACATGCTTAAATCAGTAGAAAAGCCCACTTTGTGATTTTTACCTGCAGGTACGCCTATAATAAAACTTACCTGTAGGTAAAATGTATATCTCCTAAACGAGCTCAGTTTAGGAGGTATTCACCTTGGGTGCAGCCAGTGACATCACTAGCACATGCGTTCTGAAGGTCCGACATACTTTGTTGATATTCCAGAGCTTTGTGCCGGAAGCCAAGGGCTCCTGGCACGAATCACACAGCCGAAGCGCAAACCCAGAAGAAAGACCGGGGGAAGATGTCAGCCCTCTCAGCAGTGACGGCGCGGCGCTGGAGGGCTTTGTTGTAAGGTATTTCATAATGTGCTAGTATATGATGCATACTAGCACATTATGCCATTGTCTTACAGTTTTTTTTTTAAACTAGTCGCGGTTTACAACCACTTTAATTAAAGCTGTATTAAACCTAAAAACAAAAATGTATTCATTTGCACCTTGCCAATTCTTAGATATTGTGAATGCATTAGTAGTTTAAAGCTTTTTTCCTTTATTTTCACCAGCCAGTAAGTCTCCTATTCTATAACTTCCTTTAACAAACCAAGCTGTCCAGCAAAAACTGCAGTTAGAGGATTGAGACAAGCTGTTTAACACTGACGGGATGCTTACAATAGTCAGATTTTACTTATTTATGTAAAATTTTTATCTTTATAAAGTTTGTTGTTGCTGCCTTTAAAGTGTCAGCTGGAGTTTGGTTTCAATTTGTTAGTTAAATCTGTATAAATCTGCTAGTCTAAAGCTGGCCTTAGAGGGATCAATTCTTGGTTGGTTCTGCAGGAACGAGCTGAAATTAAATCCATCTAGGGGAAAGTTAGTTGTACTGAAGTTGATCCATCAATCGACTTCAGTACAATAAGCCTGTGGGATTTTTTTTCATGCGATCATTGCTGGCGGCTATAGTAGCCAGCAGGGATCATTGTGTTCTGCCAGCAGGGAAGACTCCCAACCTGCAGAACACAATAGCGCAGCAGGAGGGATTCCCCTATTAACACTGACTGTCTTGATGGGGGAATCAAGCAATTTTCTTTCCTTCTTCCCATTGTAGAAGGAAAGAAAATTGCATAATCTATGGGCTGATTTAGGCAGGCCATACATTTTTTTTCCTTCAACCAGTGGGTTGTAAAAAAAAGACCCAATTCCCCCATCGACACACTCCATGTGGGTGGGGAAATCACTCCCGCTGAGCTATTGTATTCTGGCAACGGAGAGACTTCCTAACCATCAGAATACACTTATTAGCACTGCCAAGTAAAGTCAGTGCACTGATTGAGAGAAAATTTCCCCACAGGCTGGTAGTATACATGTTGATCGATAGATACAACCAGCCAAGTGAACCAGACACATTTTGATCCATATATGGCCGGCTTAAAACTACCGTCCCACTACACTGACAATGCTGCTTTCCAAAGTTCCACCATACAGAGTAGAGACACCTTAAATGAGTTGTAAAGGCAGAAGGTTTTTTTTATCTTAATGCATTCTATGCATTAAGATAAAACACCCTCTGTGTGTAGCAGCCCCCCTCAGCCCCCTAATACTTACCTGAGCCACATCTCTGTCTAGTGATATCCACAATTCCCTCGGCTGTCCAGGACGCTCCCTCCTGATTGGTTGAGACACAACAGCAGCGCCATTGGCTCCAGTGGCTGTCAATCAAAGTCAGTTAGCCAATCAGGAGAGAGAGGGGGTGGGCCCTACAGCAGCTCCATGTCTGAATGGACACAGGGAGCAGTGGCTCAGCACAGGTGCCCCCATAGCTGCTTGCTGTGGGGGCACTCATCAGGAGGGAGGGGCCAGGAGAGCAGAAGAGGGACCCAAAAAGATGAGGATCCGGGCTGCCCTGTGCAAAGCCAACTGCACAGAGCAGGTAAGTATAACATTTTAGTTATTTATTTTTTTAAACAAGATTTTACAATCACTTTAGGACAGGAAGTGTGTTACTGGTTGGATCACCAAGTGAAATGAAGGGGAAAAAAACTAAAAAGCAAATACGAATGCAGCTACTACGCCAAAGGATTGGAAAGCTGCAATATATTTATATATATACACATTTTTGCTTTTGGGTTTAATACCGCTTTAAAGTGGAGGTCCGCCAGGGAAAAAAAAATATACAGTAGCTGCTGACTTTTAATAATAGGACACTTACCTGTCCTGAAGTCCAGCGATGCCGGCACCCATCCGTTGCGGGGAAGGGAACCCGGACGTGTAGTATTACAGCTTCACGCCGGGCACCTTACTGTGCATGCACGACGCTCTGCTACTGGCCAGGCGGCCAGAAGCAGAGCGAGGAGGGAGCCGGGCTGCTGACGTCAGTGGCCGTGGCGGCCCGGGCTCTAAAGACAGGCGTCCTCTTCCCCCTCCAGCCAGCGGAAGTTCCACTTTTGGGTGGAACTCCGCTTTAAGTGCAAATACGATAAAAGAAAGATGAATGTCACTGACAAACCTATTTTCTTAGAAATGTTTTATGAATAAAAACACAGAAAAACACAAAGGATACTAAGATTTAAATAAGAATACCGATGGCTTTTACATATTCAGACAATAGTCCATAAGACTGGATGAAGTTCATCTTTCAGAACTACACTGAATAGCACCCAATATCAAGAAAGTTGCTAAGCCACCAGCAGACTGTCCAAGGCCTCCCCAACAACGTCCATTCTCTCATTAGAGGCTTCTGTACATCCCTTTGGCACAAACAGGACATTCTGCCTATAAGTTATATACCATTTGGGAGTAGCATGTGATGGTTTTGAATTAAATTTGTGACATTTCCTAAATTTAGGATAAGATTATTTCACATCAAAGGTTTGGGATAAAATTAAATGTATTCGATGTTTCCTTTTTCTAAAACATATTTACCTCAAGCTGCTAAGAACGATGTCCAAAACGATTGTAGTAATTAAAAGGATGGCCATAATGTCCATTCCCATAATGTCCATTCCCATAATGTCCATTCCCATAATGTCCATTTCCATAATGTCCATTCCCATAATGTCCATTCCCATAATGTCCCCCGGAGGGATTATAGTGATGAGGAAAAGATGGAGATGGATGTGAATTATGTCCATGATAATATGATCCTGGGTGGTAATTACCATGGTTCCATCTTGGATAACCTAAAGTAAAATGACTTAAGTTAGTCATGATTGTTGTCAATGTAGTATTTTTTTGGTTATACATACATAATATGTGACTATATCACAGAAAAACAATAATTTAGGAAAAGATATATAAAAAAACAAAAACAAAAAAACTTTACATTAAGAAATGCAGTACAGCTGTCTTTTTACACTAATAGGGGTGTTACTCTGCAAGGCATGCAGAACCCCCAAAACAAGACTGAAATGTTGTGCCTAAAACAAGCAAAAAAGGAATAGTGCTAATTAGAGTTGAGCGAACACCTGGAAGTTCGGGTTCTGCTGGTCCGTCCGAACTTCGGGACAAAGTCCGGGTCCGGGTCCGGACGGAACCCGAACGATCGCACGGACAACGAACCCCATTGAAATCAATGGGGACCCGAACTTTTAGGCACAAAAATGGCTGTAGCAAAGTCCTGGAAAGCCCCAGAGAGCTGCAAAAGGAAGTAAAATGGGGGTAAGGGTAGGGCAAGTGCCCTACAAAAAAAATGGGGACAGGGAAATAACTTTAAATATTTTTAAAAAAATAAAAACTTAAAAAATGCAAAAATGGAGGTGAATGTGGATCATCTTCAAACTGTGTCTGAAAAGTATTAATTAACGGTAGAAGCCATATAACTGTTCTAAAATCATCTTCAAACTAGGGCAAGTGCCCTACAAAAAATGGGGAGAGGGAAAATAAAGGAGAGGGGTAAAAAACATCCCGTGAACGGGA
>BLSH010087956.1:80833-105096 GCA_018402905.1 Glandirana rugosa
AATAACCGTACTTAAACTAGAATGAGATTCTAGTACAGAGATATATGTCAATAGGTATGGGGAATGGCGCTGCCTAATAGGAGTCTCTAGTGCTCCCCTAAATCCATATAATCAATAAGATGTATGTGAGTGAAAAAGTGCTCTGTGCATGAGTGTGCCTGTATTCAAACATATATATGTATATTCATGCCAATAAGTGATGTATTCCCAAAAAATTGTAGAAAATTGATATAAGTAGTGCTTCCAATAAATCCTAATATAAATAACACAATTATCTTCGCTTGGTTAATATCATAAAAAATGTCAATACATTGCAGATAGAAAGTGCAAAACTATAAGTTATCAAGTGCAATCGTGCCACAACTTATTCTTATATAACAAACAGAAAAAGCACAAATCATATAGTCTTTATAACTCAGCAGCTGGAGAGGATTGTGACAGGTAGTGTGGGGAAGTTAGGAGATGGAGCAAATAAGCTGTGTACAATTGTGCTCCCCTCCTTCAAATTACCCCACTTACCAATCCACACAGTCCTCCCTGGAAAAAAAAGGAGTCCGGAGGGTCCTACAGTGGCTCTGGCGTAGTCCTTCAATATTCGCCCCGCTGGTTCCCCCGTATGCCCACACAAGGTCACATACAGCCATGGCAGTAGAGATAAGGAATAGGTAGCAGTTTGAGATGTAGGAGTAAACAAACGGCTGTGTAAAATAGTAGACACTTACATTTAAGGTAAGAAAAGTCAGACGTGGGTGCTGGAACTTCCTTGCGTTCCACCGAAGACCGGAAGTGCGTAGGATGCTGGCAAAGGCTCCATCTGACGCGTTTCGTCGCTTGGACGTCATATTTTACCTACATGCTTGCTCATGTGCTACGAGGACACTACAAGCCCGTGAACTGACCGCTCACCACCTTGGAGATTTACAACAGGTGTTTTTTACTATACACAAGCCACAATCTGCCCAAATTGCATAGAGAAGTACATATGCCCAGTGAAATAGTTAATGAAAGCAGAAAAGTTTTAATAAAACAATTCCTTTGCATGTTGATTGGGGAAGGGGGAGGAACTAGGGAAGGCAAAATACACTGTAAGCAGAATACATTTCAGCTTGACTAGCCTGACTATTAAATACCTAAAGGATTAAAGTGGTTGTAAACTCTGTACAACCACTTTAACCTACAGGTAAGCCTATAATCATATACAATCAATAATTTACAACATAGAAAAGTGGAAATAATTTTTAAAAAAACATCAGTCAGCAGAGGGAAAACTATAGTCAGGAAAGCCTATGGACTTCAATGCAGAATGCTGAGGATCATGGGAATTGTAGTCTGAAACATCAATCACAGAATGGGTATTATGGACTTTTACAATACAAAGGCCATTGAAGAGGAAGGCGAATAGTGGAATAGCTTTTACTAGACTGCACAAAACCTCTTCCACTTTCCACAGGGCGAGTGACCGAAGACTGAACCCTGGGGGTGGAAACACCCAGGGCAATGCAGCATGGACCATGGCAATCACATCTGCACTGTTGCTGCAGGGAGAATGGAGCATCCTCTTGCCCGCTAGTTTCCACTGCTGATAATTAGAGATATTCTGTTGAGAGACCGAGGGGGCCTTCTTTTCTACAGACAGAAGTCACCGGCAGCATCCCAGAGACTAGTGTGAGGGCTGTTCACCCATTGCTGATACTGCTACAAGGACTGAGCCACTGAAAGCAGATACCCAATCCATACCGCACCTATATCAGAAGAAACATCTCAAAGGACTGCCTCTACCATAACAGTCCCCTTTGTTCCCTGCCCCCTCCTCTACCATTCTCTTTTCTTTTGAACAGTGCATACCCAGTCAGTCTAGGCTAGCATATTCGCCATAAATGCGCTCTGGCAGTATAGTTCAAGCATTCGGTAGATTAAACTTTACTATTACATAAATTAAAAAGGTAGGTGCTGCCCTATATACAAAAAATGCTGTGAACAATCCGCAATTAAATAAATGAAATAAAACACTTATAAAGTACATAACATATGTAAATATAAACAGTCTATATACTGTATGTGATGATATGTTGCCAATCACCGTGCTGGTCAGACAATCTACAAATGTGCCCAAAACTTCAGTCAAAAGTGCTCCACCATGTGTTTATAAAATTCCTGCTCACCAAAACCATAAAGCCAACAAGGTGACCATCGAGCGAGTTTACAACCTCTTGGGGGGCTTAAGCAAAGTCTTCTCCAGACATTCTCCTATTCTCTCACTGAAATAAAGTGCTCCAAACAGGACCTGGCATGGTCAGCAGAGGGAAGCATTAAGTGCTCTAGAATTTCCCGGTAGAGGCCTGCGATGACTTTGGATTTGATAAAACACACTGGACCAACGCCAGCAGATGACATGGCTCCCCAAATCATCCCTGACTGTGGAAACTTCACACTGAACCTCGTGTAACTTGGATTCTGTGCCTCTATACTCTTTCTCCAGACTCTGGGACCTTGATTTCCAAATGAAATGCAAAATTTTCCACAGTCCATGATGATTTGGGGGGTCATATCATCTGCTGGTGTTGGTCCACTGTGTTTTAGCAGACCTCTACCAAGAAATTCTAGAGCACATCATGCTTCCCTCTGCTAACCAGCTTTATGGAGATGCTTATTTCATTTTCCAGCAGCACATGGCACTAGGGATGGGCCCCTGGTTCGAGTCGAATGTAAGTTTGTCGTATTTAGACACTTTTTAGTGATTTAGTAGGGGTACGATGTACCCAATACTAATTCACATGGGGCGGGATCTGGGGGCCCCCTTATTAAAGGGGGCTTCCAGATTCCGATAAGCCCCCCGCCCACAGACCCCCACAACCACAGCCCAGTGTTGTTGGGAAGAGACTCTTGTCCCCATTAACATGGGGACAAGGTGCTTTGGGGTGGGGGGCGCAGCACCCATACTCCCCATGTTGAGGGCATGTAGCCTGGTATGGTTCAGGGGGGGCACTCGCTCGTCCCCCCCTATCCTGTCTGGCCAGGCTGCATGCTCGGATAAGGGTCCAGTATGGAATTTAGGGGGGCCCCACGTAAATTTTTTGGCACGGGGTTCCCCTTAAAATCCATACCAGATCCGAAGTGGGGGGGACCCTATGCAATTTTATTTCAGTGATTTTATCTATGTTGCTGAGAACCGGCAATACATTACAGGCGCAAGTGGTTTTAAATTACATTTTTTCCTTTACAAATGTCGTTTTGCGGTGGCACTGTTCTAAACATCACAGAGGTGCGCCCTTTTACAAGCATACTAAGAGGACCCCCAGGCACATTATTTAAAGGAATATTTAATTTTTAGTGTTTCATTTTAAGCATTATTAAAATCACTGCTCCTGCAAAAATGATTGATTTTAAAACTTTTTTTTGCATTGATACATGTCCCCTAGGGCAGGACCCGGGTCGACACACACTTTTAGGGCAATAACTTGCATATAAGTCTTTAAAGTCTTTGCAGGTTTTATTTTCATTATTGCATGTGTGCGCTGTAATATGTCATTTTGGTGCTTTTATAGCAGCACCATCTCTAATGTGATACACTATTAGGGTGTGCCCCCCAATTATATACCTATTTGTCTATTGCAGATCCTGACCAGATCTCTTGGGCTGGAGCACCCCACCTATTCATAATTGCCTCTAATTAGTGTCCACATGAGACATAGGAAGAGTTCTCTAGATCTCCCATTAGGAGGAGTGTAGTGCTCCCATGGTTATGAGACAGAATCTCCCATTCTATGGTAGCCTGTGAAGTGGGAGTGGGCTAAGCACTCTATGGCCATATAGTGCGACGGGCTCCCCGTATTTTGTTTGAAGATGTCCAGGTACTTTTAAATAGCCTTTTAAATAGCCTTGCAGGTTTTATTGTCATTATTGCATGTGTGCGCTGTAATATGTCATTCTATACTGTACATGGACATACTTTTCAGTAAGCCAACCTTTCTGTATTAAAAGTCCTTTTTTATTGGTCTTATGTAATATTCTATTTTTCTGAGATACTGAATTTTAGGTTTTCACTGGCTATAAGCCATAATCATCAAAATTAAAATAAATAAATGCTTGAAATATATCACTCTATATGTAACGCATCTATATAAAATATGAGTTTCACTTTTTAAATTGAATTACTGAAATAAATTAGCTTTTTGATGATATTCTAATTTTATGAGATGCACCTATATATGGACTTTTTATATTTACATATGCAATGTACTTTATACGTGGTTTATTTAATTATTTTAATTGCGGATTGTTCACAGCATTTTTTGTATGTAGGGCAACACCTACCTTTTTAATTGAATCATTTGTATTAGTGTCTTCTTTGCACTTAAAGGAAAAGAGCCTAGAGCTATTAGGTGTGGTGTATTGTTTTTTAGGTTGGTGCTCTACATATTTAGTGTATAAACTTTATTACTGCTCACTGCTGCACCTGAAGTGGCTTAGCTACTATTTATGCTGGTCTGGACACCAAATGTCATCTTATGCCTGGTCCTTAACTTTGTATGTTAAATTGTGTTATTACCATTGTTAATCCATTTTACTCTTGCCTAGTTACCAATCATATTGGGTGACAATATATTAAGTTTGCCTTAATTACCTAGTTTGGTATCGGTTTTCATTGATATAGTACTACTACTGGGTACTAAGTATTACTTTCGGTGATTTCCTTTGATATTGTTTGTACAACCTGGTGTGTTGGAGGGGCTGAGGTTCTTGAAAATTGGAGAATGGGCCACTGCGAGTGTATAACAAACCCAATTGGGGTAAATTGAGCAAGGGGAGAAAAAGCCCATTTCCACATCCCTAAACAAACTACAAAGCAAAACAGAGTTACTCCTGGGATTTTAGGGCACAGGCACCCCAAATAGGATAAAGTAACAAAGTATAAAATGAATCAATGTTTTATTAATAATAATTAAAACCAAGGGTACATGATAAAAGTAGAAATGCAAAGTTGTGTAGTGCACAATATGTACACTACAATTCAGTAGAAGCAGAGCATAGTCACGTTAGCAACCATATTGCCATGAGGTCCTGACATGTTTCGGAAAATTTAATTACTTCTTCAGGGAACATGGAGCATGTGCACTGTATAATCTATGGGTATACAATATGTCGGTCATGTATACATAATTCAATATAAGAGCAAATTAAGCACAGTATAGATACAATAAATGCTATAAAGAGGCATCAAATATTACATATTGAATAGCACAGAAACCTGTGCATGCATAGCTACAGGGTATGTAGCAACACAGTAATGAGGACAAAAAATATGTTGCAATGAATCACATCAACCTTAAGAGAGGAAAAGTATATATACATATCAATCACTTACACAACAACTTTGGTATCGTTAGTGTCTCTGGTCTAGACTCCTAGGCAGCCCCAGGATGTATAGAATTGTAGAGGTCAAATTGGGGGTGAACGAAATTGAGCCACCCATATAAATATACCTTGGAAGGATAGCAGCTTAGAAGCTGAGCTAGTGTCTATTACAAAATATAGTAACAAGCTTAGCAGGTGTACTTACAATGGAATTCAAAGCATTGGCTTATTTTCAGACTCCTAACTCCATCATGGCGTTGTCCAACCAGAAATGTATGGTCGACATGGGCGCCAAGGGGGAAGAATATATGGGGACTCTCAAAAGGGAAGATCCTTCCCCTGATGCATGGATGGATGGATGGGCCAAAAGAGTACAGGTGGGTAAATTAATCCACCCAGCACAGGTGTGCTAGGAACTCTGAGCCCCGGTGAACAACCACCCCAATAGGCATCACTGGTAGATCAAGGTCCATCATCCTAAGTGATCTCCCGGCCGGGCGGTGTCCAGCGCCACCGCGCATGTGTTGCGCGATGACGGCAGACGTCGCAGGTCGCCGACACGCATTGCGGAGACCACCATGTCTATGTGGTTCCACTTCGTATTATGGGATGGCCTGGTAGAATTGCTGGAGGATTGCTTGATGGCTTTCAACACCAACACATACAATCTTAAGTTTACTATGGCTTATAACAAAACCAGTGTTACGTTCCTGGATGTATAAATTTATAAGAATGAGGACAATATACTTTCTTGTAAACTTTTCAGGAAACTCACAGTGGGAAATACCATTCTCCACTCTTCTAGTTTTCACCCTCGCCCTTTGGTAAACTCCATTCCTTATAGTCAGTACTTGAGGATAAAAAGAAACTGTTCGAATGAGATGACATTCAAATATGATGCAAATCTTCTCAAACAAAGACTACTTGACAGAGGTTACAGCCACAAATGCCTCAAGAAGGCATACAAAATGGTGGCTGGCACCAATAGACAGGACCTATTATTCACTGACAAAGGCAAAAGAAAGGAAAAGACTGAGGCAGCAAGTAGAATTATAACCACATATTCCACACAACATAAAAAGATCAATACAAGTCTCACCAAATATTGGCACATGCTGGTGAATGACCCCCAGATAGGTCCCTTTGTCCCTCCTGCGCCGTTGATTGCCTACAGACTCCGTCTGTGGGTGATCGACTGGTACGGAGTGAATTTCGAGGGGCTATACGTAATGACCCGTGCAAAACACTGGGTACCTTCCAGTGTGGTGTTTTTTGTCAGTATATGGATACCCGTAAAAATCCTCTTCTTCCAAATGGCCTTAGATTTGTGTCCAAAAATTATGCAAATTGTAAAACTACAGGAGTTGTCTACTTCCTACATTGCCAGTGTGGATGTTTCTATTTAACCACTTAAAGTGTATCGCCGTTTATAAACAGTGGCTACTTTAAGTGGATGTATCAGTGTATAGCCTGCAGCTGCAGGCTATACCCCGGTACCATTTTTTAGAGCAGACGGCTGGCTATCCGGTGATAATGGCCAATCCGGCTTGGGAGCCTCTCAGTAGTTATCCCAGGCAGTGGGAGGGGCCAACCCCCTCCCGCCACTGTCTACCACTCTTCTCTGGCCTCCCGCCCCACGGGGAGACCGGAGCTCCGATCGGACACGTTCGGCCGCTGACTGGAGTCCCTGTGGAAGCCGGAATCGACTTTGATCGGGACTCCTTCGTATATTTCTGGAAGCAATGTCACAACGTCACTTCTGGTTTACTCGGCGGCTGACGGCGCCGCTTTTAAAAATATGACAGTATTCAGAATCGCCGTTTTTGGTGATCTGAATACTGTGAAGTGTAAAGGAGGGATGGGGGTTCCCTCCATAAAGAGTATATTACTATCACAAGGGATGTTTACTTTCTTTGTGATAGTAATAAAAGTGACCAGATTTTTTTTTTAAAGGAACAGTGTTGAAAAAATAAATAAAATAAAATGAATAAAAAAAAAAATGTAAAGGGCCACCGTCCCCGCGAGCTCGCGCAGCAAAGAAAACGCATACGTAAGTCACACCCGCATATGAAAACGGTGTTCAAACTACACATGTGAGGTATCGCCGCTATCGCCAGAGTGTGAGCAATAATTCTAGCAAAAGACCTCCTCTGCACCTCTAAACTGGTAACCATTAAAAAATGTTAAAGCTTCGCCTATGGAGATTTTTAAGTACCGGAGTTTGTCGCCATTCCGCAACTGTGCGCAATTTTCAACCGTAACATGTATGGTATCTATTTACTCGGCGTAACATCCTCTTTCACAATATACAAAAAAATTGTGCCGCTATCTATTTAGTCCCTGGGAGTCAATAGTGGTGTCTAATTGGATTATCCAATTAGACACCACTATTGACTCCCAGGGACTACAAATAGATGGCGGCACACCATCTTAGATAGCCTGATGAAAGAGCGCGACTGCCTTCACATCGCGGTCTGTACACTCTGAAACGCGTCGCGGATTGATGACATCACCCCGCTGCGACCAGTGCAGCCAAGCCTCGTTCTGGAATCCCCCGGCTGCCAGAACGGAGATGATCGTTCCTACCATCCACGAACGGACGGCCCCACTGACGATCCCATCCGCACAGATGACTAACTGCTTACTAGGTCTCGGGGAACTGATGCCATACTCTTCACTGGTTGAGCATTCTCCTGGTTCCATGTGCCATACCCTTTTTTAGTCATGTGAGTAGCCAATTGGCTGATGTCTTTTTCATAAAATTTCTTACGGTTTACACTTAGAGGTGCCTCCTTTTTGTTTCGGGCATATTCCTAGAGATTGACTGTGTCTTTGCGGGTGATTCTGGGTTGGGTGGAGAATCGTTATGCATTGTGCACGGCGTCTTCCCCTCCTCCTGGAATTCCAGCTTCTGACATGGCGGTCTCCACATCGCGTGTCGGCGGCCGGGCAATGTCTGATGTCAACGCATGCGCGGTAGCGCCGGACACCGCCCAGCCGGGGGATCGCTTAGGAGGACGGACCTTGACCTCCTGTGCTGGGTGGGTTCATTTACCCATCTGTACTCTATTGGCCCATCCATTCATCAAGGGGTGGATCTTCGCTTTTGAGAGTCCCCATATATTCTTCCCCCTTGGCGCCTATGCCAACCATCGTTTCTGGTTGGACGACGCCATGATGGGGTTAGCAATCTGCAAATTTAACCAATGCTTTGAATTCATTGTAAGTGTACCTGCTAAGCCTGTTACTATATTTTTTAATAGACACTAGCTGATTCTCGGTTGGGCTAGCCCCCTAAGGGAACTATTTGAACCTCCCTCTTTTTATGTTTTTTCTCATACAGTTATTTGTTTATTTACTACGTTTGGGTCCCTGGAAGCTCCCATTTCTGCTGCCTTGCAGACAGTCTTCCATCTTTATTGCGATTCTTGAGAGGGCTCATCTTCTAAGCCACCATCCTTCCAAGGTCTATTTATATGGGTGACTCAATTTCATTCACCCCCAATTTAACCTCTACAATTCTATACATCCTGGGGTTGCCTGGGAGTCCGGAGAGTCTAGACCAGTGGCACTAATGATACCAAAGTTGTTCTGTAAGTGATTGATATGTATATATACTTTTCCTCTCTTAAGGTTGATGTGATTCATTGCAACATATTTTTTGTCCTCATTACTCTGTTGCTACATACCCTGTAGCAATGCATGCACAGGTTTCTGTGCTATTCAATATGTAATATTTGATGCCTCTTTATAGCATTTATTGCATCTATACTTTGCTTAATTTGCTCTTATATTGAATTATGTATTCATGACCGACATATTGTATACCCATAGATTATACAGTGCACACACTCCATGTCCCCTGAGGAAGGAATTACATTTTCTGAAACATGTCAGGACCTCATTGCAATATGGTTGCTAGCATGACTATGCTCTGTTTCTACTGAATTACATATTGTACATATTGTGTACTGCACAACTTTGCATTTCTACTTTTATCATTGTTTTTAATTATTATTAATAAAACATTGATTCATTTTATACTTTGTTACTTTACCCTATTTGGGGTGCCTGTGCCCTAAAAATCCCGGTGGTTACTCTGTTTTGCTTTGAGGTTCTTGAAAAGGTCAAAACACAGAACAGAGAACCCATCCTAATCAGAGGCTCCTACAGGGGTTGCGCTGCACACCATTACCCAGCAGCTGCAAATGGGTTGTGGGTTGAGGATGCAATGTGGCCATGCTATTGATATATTATATTGACTCTGAGTAATTTATCCAGTGAATAATTTACAGCATTAACACAAGACATGTGTAGCAGCTCCCGTGTTAGGTATCTGCTGTTTCTGAATATACTTGAGAGACCTTTTACCAAGATATGTTTATTTTTATTTGGACTATGTAGATGCATAGATACAATACACTATAGTGGATTATTTACAACCATTTTATACAGACCACAGTAGAGTCACATTGCTCATTTTGTGGTTTAGACCCATGACTTCCTATTTGGAAGTGCAGTAGGCAGACCATTTAGATCATAATATAAAATTGTGTCGCGCTACAGCTGGATAGTTATCTCTAAACAACACTAGTGATAATTAGTGAAAAAGAGAACAAAACAAAAGTGCATACATAAATAAATACTAGTCCACTGAAAAGTTCATATGCAACATGAGAACTCCAAGGGTTAATAGACCATGAGTAATAAATTCATAAAGTCCAATAAAGATGTTTAAATAATGTTTGCTCCAGACTGGTTCACGCATTAATCACCGTGAGCATGCAACATTGAAAGTGAGGTATCCTCCACCCATATGTAAGATGTACCCCATGTAATTGACCACCTATTACAGGAGGTCAAAGACAGCATATGTGAGTCCACAAGATAGATCAAACGTCCAGGATCTGATCACTTAGATCAACTGCCACTCCCAGCTGCGAGTATCACTCTCCGCTCCAAGGTAGGTAACATGTGCAGGGATAAAAGCTCTCATAGCGTGAATCAGTAAAATCAAGGGTAATTTCTTAACTTTTATTAACTTGCCCTGGCTTGACGGCGGCAAAGTGGTTCGTCATCGCGAAACACCATCAACTGACGGCGGCCGCGAGAACGAGTATTGTGAGCGCACTCAGTGTTTTTCCGGGGGGCCAGGGAGCGGGTAGGACGGACTTGATCTCCGCCGGCTACCCGCGATGGCTCCCCCGCAGTGAAAGAACGGAGGTCCGTGTATGTAAACACGGATCTCCGTTCTGACGGAGGGGGAAGGGATGTGATCACAGGCTCCCTGTAAATGGAAGCTGTGATCACTCCCCTCCCCCTGCCAGCCCAGTCCCCATACAGTTAGAACACACTGAGGGAACACAGTTAATCCTTAGAGCGCCCCCTCCAGGTTAACCCCTTCACTGCCAATGGCATTTACACAGTAATCAGCGCATTTTCTTAGCACTGATCGCTGTGTAAATGCCAATGGTCCCAAAAAAGTGTCAAAATGGTCCGACATGTCCGCTGCAATGTCGCAGTATCGCTAAAAATCGCAGATCACCGTCATTACTATTAAAATATAAACAAACAAACCCATAAATGAATTCTCATCATTCATAAACTTGGCAACTTTTTGCGCAAACCAGTCAATAAACGCAGATTGCTAATTTTTTTACCAAAAATATGAGGAAGAATATAAATCCGCCAAAACCAATGAAAAAAAAATGTTTTTTTTGGATTTGGATTTTAGCAAAAAGTAAGAAATATTGTTTTTTTTTTTTTGCAAAATTGTCGCTCTTATTTTGTTTATAGTGGTGATCAGAAATGATGCAGAGGGGATCAAATACGATCAAAAGAATGCTCTATTTGTAGGAAAAAAAGGATGCAAAGGGTACAATGTCGCACGGCAGCGCAATTGTCAGTTAAAGCGACACAGTGCCGAATTGCAAAAAGTGCTCTAACATGGGAAATCCTTCAGGGGTTGAAGTGGTTAAAGGTCACAGTTACATTGGTAGAATAAAAACAGGCACATCAAAGTGAGCTCCGGCTGAGCGTGTAGATAATGGTGACTTCATGTGAGGCCGTCGCCAGACCGGTTTCGTCTCAATAAGACTTCTTCCTGGGGCACAGGCTCTCCCTGAAGTCACCTCCATAAATACCAGTCTGTAAAAAGGCAGCCCCGTCCATGCACCGTCACTTCCGGATGTTAGCCAAGCCTCAGCTTCAGGTCCCCACCTCATAGGATGAGAGTGGAGCCAAGCCTCTCTTTCAGCCAACTTCCAGGGTAAACAAAAGACGTGTTTGCATCACTTCCGGACAGGAAATCAAACTGCATCATTTCCCAGTATGACCAAGCCTCATTCAGAACCTGTTCTAAAAGCCAAGCCTCAGATCACTTCAAAGGTTTGTACACCTCAGTATGCAATCTATGTATATCAGCCCCCCAGTGGTGATTCTGGGAAAGTCTGTCTCTATGTCCGCAAGTGTGTTTTTAGAGCAGGACAAATATCAATACATTTGACATTACCTGAATGACGCTGCATTCTGACAGGCTATACATTCAGAAAAAAATGAAGGCATACTTACAGTGAAAATACAGAATTAAACATAAAAAAGGAGAAAATGATTTTAAAAATTTAAAAAAGCATGTTCTGGAATGATCTATAAGACTATTAACATCCCAGTCCACATTCAACCCCCATAGGGTGTAGCTTTTAAGAAAATAAATCCATCTGTTCTCCAGCTTTCATAATTCTTTAACTTTAGAGCTCCCCCTCCAATGGGAAGTGTAGCTATCAATTCCCATAAATAATGTTCCCGTAGGGTCTCTATTGTGTACTAAATCATAATGTCGAGAGACACTATGATTTTTGAAGCCTTTTTGAATATTGGCTATGTGTTAGTTTAGATGGACCTGTAACGCACGGGTGGTCTGTCCCACATATTGCAGGCCACACTTACACCGTAGTAAATAAACTATGTGTGTGGTCCTGCAAGTGATAAATTACTTTATGGGGTATTTAATGGATGTTTTAGTGGATTGAAATTCCAGGGTTTTCTCTTCCTACAGCTATTAAGATCACATATTTGGCACCTGCCACATTTATAATACCCTGTCAAGTTTTGAAAAAAGGGGGGAATGTTTTTTGGGGGGTCTCTGATGGAGGAGCTGGACCTGGGATCTCTGTATTTGAATGGTGATCGTATATGACCCTCCCCCCATTTGAGGTCATGACCTGCAGCACCACGGTGGGCCCTCCCGTTATCTGCTTTGCCGAGTTGGGGGGGTCCTTGTGGTGGACCTGTCAACCTTTCCACCTCGAGTGTGACAACCGGCTCCTTGGGCTCCTTGATCCCCTCCGTTCCACCTGATCTGACCCTGTCCACTGCAAGGGGTTCCCTTGCGTCCCTTTTCTTTTCTCCCTTCGCTGTTCCTCCTGCTGACCCCACCTTGGGGGCACTTTTGGTGTGGTACATACGTCCATCCCTGCAGTGCTGGAGAATTTAACTTGGAAACACTTGACCGCCCCTTAAGAAGGGTAATTGTCCCAAAACATGTTGGGCACATGTCCAAGAAGACACGAGCTTTACATCATGTCATCTTGTTGTTAACATATTTGACTATGTCCTGTTATGTATGCACCCTGCTGCTTTTAAATAATGTTTGTATATAACCCTATGGTACATCGTTTTATCATTTATAATTTGTATTAATAAACTTGAATATGATTTTATAAACAGAGTTCTGCTATATGGATGGACTTGTGTCTTTTTTCAACCTGACAAACTATGTAACTATGTATGTAACTATGTAACTGCCGTTAAAAGTCCTGTAAATGTACTGGGGGAGTACTTTCTAAAAACGTTCAGATTGGGATGTTGGCAGACCTTTTTTGATATGGTTGATTGCTTAATTTAAAGTTAGGGAATTATCCAAGCTGGAGACCAGATGGATTTATTTTCTTAAAAGCTACACCCAGTGGGGGTTGAATGTGGACTGGGATGTTAATCGTTTTATAGATAATTCCTGAACCTGCTTTTTTACATTTTTTACATTTTTAAAATCATTTTCTCCTTTTATCATTTTTTATGTTTAATTCTTTATTTTGACTGTAAGTATGCTTTCGTTTCTTTTCCGAATGTATACTAAGGTGACCAGATATTTAAAATGAAATCCGGGGACATATTTTATTTTTACTAGTAATGGAGGCAATCAGAGACTTATAGCGGGACTGCGATATTGCGGTGGACAAATCGGATGCTAAGTGACACTTTGTGGGAACCAATGACACTAATAAAGGCATCAGTGCTAAAAAGATACACTGTCACTGTACTAATGACACTGGCTGGGAAGGGGTTAAAGCGGTTGTCTACCCTTTTTGTTTACTTTTACCTACAGGTAAGTCTATAATACGGCTTACCTGTAGGTAAAATGGCTTACCTGTATGGTTTAGAAGATATTCCCTTTCTAATGTACTAAATCGTTACGGCGCATGCGCCATGTATGTTCCGGCGCATGCGCCGTATGTGTCTCGGCAAAAGCCGGCATTTGTTCCGGACCCTGCCGGGGAAAACGAGCCCCGCGCGCATGCGCGGGAGTGACGTCTCGCGGCTCCGGCCAGTCACAGCGCCGGAGCCGCGTACCCGGAAGCAAGATCCGGGTGAAGATGTCCGCTGCCACGGAGGGGACCAAGCGGCTCGGTCGGATCTTCGTTCAAGGTGAGTATTTCATAATGAGTTAGTATGCGGTGCATACTAGCTCATTATGCTATTATCTTGCAGGTTTTTATTTTTTTTTTAAAAAAAATTTCAGTAGACAACCGCTTTAATGTCTAGGGCAATCAAAGGGTTAAATGTGTGCCTAACAAGTGTTTTCTCACTGTGGGGAGGTTGCTTTTACTAAGGGAAGGCACAGATCCCTGTCCCAGCAGCCATGTTATGTGACACACTGTGGCAGTGCAATGCCAGCCAGAGCCATGATAGAATGCCTGCTGCTGGTGAGTTATGATACCATCCATTATGCCAGAGAGACAGACACAGTGCAATGTAGTCTATTCACAGACACCCCCAAAGCACACCTGTGTTGAAGCCTTGAAGGAACTGGCAGCCCCTCGATCGGACCCGCTTCCCCTCTGTACCTGCTGCTGGACACTATCAGCTGAGCTCAGCTGCCTTTCTCTGCCTGTCACCACCACTGCCCACCTCACAGACTCTCTTCGGGCCCCGGCTACTACTGGGTGGGGAGCGGAACTGAGCAGAGGAAGATTACTCCACTGGGGAAGGCAAGGAGATAGGCAGGCAGGGGGCTAGCCAGGACTTAAGCCAAGGCAGAAGAAAATGCGAACGGGAATTAACCCCCCCCCAAGCTAGTAGGAGCAGCAGAGTGGGGGGGGGGTGTAATTCAGATTTTTTTTTTAATCCTGCACTGACTGTCTTTGAAATGGCTTGGGCCCCTGTTCAAATCCAATCAGGGGACAAAACCGGGGCAGATTTGGTCCGGGAACAGTGTCCTCAATCCAGGGACTGTCCCCTGAAACCGGGGACGTCTGGTCACCCTAATGTATACCCTGTCAGAATGCAGCCTCATTCAGGTAATGTCAAATGTATTGATATTTGTCCTGCTCTAATAACACACTTGCGGACATAGAGACAGCCTTTCCAAGAATCACCACTGGGAGCCGATATACACAGATGCACTTTGATTTCCTGTCCGGAAGTGATGCAAGGATGTTTTTTGTTTACCCCGGAAATTGGAGGAAAGAGAGGCTTGGCTCCACTCTCATCCTATGAGGTGGGGACCTGAAGCTGAGGCTTGGCTAACACACAGAAGTGACGGTGCATGGACGGGGCTGCCTTTCTACAGACTGGTATTTATGGAGGTGACTTCAGAGAGAGCCTGTGCCCCGGGAAGAAGTCTTATTGAGACGAAACCGGTCGGGTGACGGCCTCACATGAAGTCACCATTATCTACACGCTCAGCCACAGCTCACATTGATGTGCCTGTTTTTACTCTACCAATGTAAGTGTGACCTTTAACAAATTACCTGTTAGGAAAGCACCCACTCTGGGTGCTCTGTGGCCGTTTCGGCGGTGGTGCGCATGCATTGGCGCTATTTGAATCAGCTGGACCCAGCAGCAAGTGCTGTCCGTTCTACAGCGTCTGTGACCTGTGAGCCTCAGCTCAACCTGCCGTTCCTGTGCTACTATGTGTTTCCTGTTGACCCGGCCTACTGATCTGCTGCCTGCACCGACCCTGGCTTTCCACAACCATCCGATTGTCTGTTCCTCCTGTACTTCTGCTGCCCGCCTGATAACGAACCTTGCTTGGACTTGACCACCCTTCTCCCTGACCCTTCTGTACCGCGCAGCCTGCCCGTTGCCGACCCAGCCTGAACAACCACCCCTCTGATCTGCACGACCATGTGGATCATCACACCATCGCCAATGACCCTCCAGCCCTCGTGCCATCCCGCACTCTTGGACTTCCTGTCTGCTCTACCAGGGGTCCCTGAATCGGGTGCGCAACAGCGGTTGTTCCCTGCACAAGACAGTCTCCACCACCAGGACCATGACATTACCCCTTGATTTTACTGATTCACGCTATGAGAGCTTTTATCCCTTGATCCCTGCACATGTTACCTACCTTGGAGCGGAGAGTGATACTTAAAGCTGGGAGGTGATCAGATCCAGGACGTTTGATCTATCTTGTGGACCCACATATGCTTTTTTTGACCTCCTGTAATGGTCAATTACCTGGGGTAAGAGTACATCTTACATATGGGTGGAGGATACCTCACTTTCAATGTTGCATGCTCACGGTGATTAATGCGTGAACCAGTCTGGAGCCAACATTATTTAACCATCTTTATTGAATTTATTACTCATGGTCTATTAACCCTTGGAGTTCTCATGTTGCACATGAACTTTTCAGTGGACTAGTAATTATTTATGTATGCACTTTTGTTTTGTTTTTCACTAATTATCACTAGTGTTGTTTAGAGATAACTATCCAGCTGTAGCGCGAGACAATTTTATATTATGTTTAATTGATGTGTATATCTCACATGAGTGTTGCTATAGATATATAACACATTTTTTCACCAGTATTCACATTTTTCAGTTATTCTCATTTAGATTACAAATATTTTCAGATGCTTTCACGCTAAAATAAGCGCATGAAAAGCTCACAAAAACCTATTTCTATTAAAATGATTGAATGCTTTCACACTGGGGCAGTGCGCTGGCAGGGCGGTGAAAAAAACTCCTTCTCCATTGAAATGAATGGAAAGCTCTTCAAAAGCGCCTGAATTTTTTTTCAAAAGCGCTCAGTGTTTTACTGGCAGTTTAGAAGCACCTCAGTGTGACAGGGGTCTTCGTAAAAAAAAGGTTTGAGATAATATCTTTGTCAACACAAGGATCCAATAAATTGTCTTATGTATTTTGATTTTCAACACATAAAGCACATTGAATAGCAGTTTGTATATATTATTGTATCTGTATATGTGGGTAACTTAATCGCATACGTATATAAACGTATTTAATAAATACTAGCTATAAAACAGTGCAGCCATATTCACAGATATAGACTGGGGTGGCTACAATGCCTGAGCTGATCTTTATTCCTAGACCAGCTCTTCATACCTTCCACGCTCATCTCCTCTCCTGTACATAGCGCACACATCATACCCTCCACATTCTTTTCCTGGACATACTGACATGTCATACCCTGCTCATTCCTCTCTTACACATACTGCCCCCTTCATACCTTCCACACTCCCCTTCTAGACATACTGGCCCATCATAGCCTCTGAACTCCTCTCATACACATAGTGCCTCCAGCATACCTTTTGCACATCTCTTCTGTACGTTCTGCCCCTGTCACCCCAAATTTTAGCCATTCTGGAATGGGCACACTTTTGCTAGTGTTTATATATTTAAAGAAGTCAAGTCATATTAGAGACATATGTTGGTTGGTTTACTAAAACTAGAGTGCAAAATCTGGTGCAGTTGTGCATGGTAGCCAATCAGCTTCTAGCTTGTTTAATTAAGCTTTGACAATAAATCCTGAAAGCTGATTTCTATGGTTCTATGCAGAGCTGCACCAGATTTTGTATTCTTCAGTTTTAGTAAATCAACCCAATGATTTCCTAATGTTTTGAAATAACAGCAGAAAATTTGAAAATCTCATTAAATATAATGAAAGTATATTATACAGCAACCTACTCACACACTGTAAAACATGATATGCAAGCAATGTAAAAACACATATAGGACAGCAACAGATGAATGCAATAACTTATAAATAAATATAGGGCACATTAATGTAGCATTTTAGGGCCAGACGTCTGAATGTAATTACTGGGTTCTTGTTTAAAGCAGTTACATATTAACATACAAATTGCCATAATGATATAGCAAGTGGAGACATGTAAATGGATATAATAATGAATAATCAAATTACAGTTTCTGTGTTTGAGTCACCCTAAATACTAAATACTTACTGTAATAGCAGCACCAGGAGCTAAAAAAAATGCTCTCCATAATTGACAAATTGCAATAATTGCTCCAGTTATACAGTATGTGCTTATTCTTTAAAAACACGGGCTAAGAAAGAAGTTATATGGTTTGTGAGCAAATAGAAAGTAGTGTAAGGAACAGAGGCTTAACTAGAACCTACAGGGCCCCGATGCAAGAAACCATGAAGGGCCCCCTTTCCATCGGCCCCGGGGCCCTTGCCACTGATCACGGTGCCCTTTCCACTGATTCCAGGGCCCTTTACTCCCGTTGATAGGGCCCTTTATTCTGGTCTCACAGCAGGACCATTTCACATGTTCTGCAGCGGGTCCCCTTCCTGCATAGTTGTCAACCTTTCAAAAAGATTTTTAGGGACACCTTTTTTTGCTAAGTGTTCTGTCAGCCATTTTAGGCGGCGAACGTATCAACACCTTTGCACCGGCCATATGCATATATGCGCCTCTCAGCGGGTGGGCCTCAACACCAAGAGGTCACATATACGCATACGAAAATGTCAAGAAAGCTGTGCCAAGGCTCAGTTACCAGCGGTAATGCAAACCTCCCAGTTGCAACTTGTGATCAGGAGCTTTCCCATCATGTGACCGCTGTGACAGTCAATCAAGGCAGTCACATGACCAAAATCCCTGCCTCCCTCCCCTGGCATCTGAAACCTCTTACAGACACATCTTTGCACCCCCCCCACATACACACACTCCTAACACATTTCTGTACCTCCAACCACCAACACCCCCCCCACCCCCTCCATCCAGCACACCTTCAACCCACAAAATATCTCTTTAAACCTCCCCCCCACCACACAGCAGTGTACTTTAGGTACCTTGGTCACCCCATGGCCACTCACCTCTGCTGCACATATTGATCAGCAGCTCTGTAGTCCTCAGCATCTCCCTCTGCCCCTCCAGCCAACAGTTCAATATGCAGTGAGGGAGTGGGGAGCTCCGGCTTCAGTACACAAGTGAGTGACACTCAGCCATTCATCCATCTACTCTTCACTTATTTTGTCTTTTTTTTTGTTTTCTAGTGAAAAGCTGGACTATGTCTTTGAATATAAGATGACAAATATTGCAAAGAGCTGCTAGAAATATAGTGTAATCAGGACTGTATATGGGGTGTGGGTTTTCTAAACAGGGATCTGAAAAGTGAGACTATGTATTAAAACGCAACCCTGAACCTTGGGCGCCATGCTTGAAAGGAGGAGGAGAGATTGAGTGTGTGTTGAAGGAGAAGGAAGATTAGAAGCAAACCAAATAAAACAGAGGGTGGTAAGGTGACCCAAACAGCTCCCAGTCTGGAGAGAATTCAGCAGTATATGTCCGCAGAGACAAACAGGGGGCCTCAGCCCGGCCAGGGGCAGGCGAGTAAAAGCCTGTAATGAAAGAAGCTATGGCTGCATGTACCAATGGCCTGGCATGTAACCGGCAGAGAAGCTCCACGGGGGAATATCCTGGGGGGCCTTAACCACTTCAGCACCGGAAGGATTTCCCAGGTTAGGACCAGAGCACTTTTTGTGATTCGGTACTGCATTGCTTTAACTGACAATTGCGCGGTCGTGTGACGTTGTACCCAAATAAATTTTGCGTCCATTTTTTCCCACAAATAGAGCTTTCTTTTGGTGTTATTTGATCACCTCTGCGTCATTTCTGATCGCCGCTATAAACAAAAAAAGAGCGACAATTTTGCAAAAAAATTTTTTCTTACTTTTTGCTAAAATACAAATCCAAAAAAAAATATATAAAAAAAATGTTTTTCATCGGTTTTGCCCAATTTATATTCTTCATATTTTTGGTAAAAAAAAATTCACAATCTGCGTTTATTGATTGGTTTGCGCAAAAGTTGCCACGTATACGGATGATGAGAATTAATTTCTGGGGTTTTTATTTTTTTATTTTTTTTTACTAGTAATGGTGGCGATCTGTGATTTTTAGCTGCGATATTGCAGCGGACATGTTGGACCATTTTGACACTTTTTTGGGACCAATGACATTTATACAGCAATCAGAAATTTAAATGTTCACTGATTACTGTATAAATGTCATTGGCAGTGAAGGGGTTAACCTGCAGGGGGTAGTGAAGGGGTTAACTGTGTTCCCTAGGCGTGTTCTAACTGTGAGGGGGCTGGACTGTTATGGGCATAAGAGATCTAACTGATCCCAGTGACAGAGCAGGGAACTGTCGTGTTTACATCGGCGGTTCCCCGTTCTTAGACTCTGGCTGCTCATTGCGGCTTGTCGGCGGACATCGGGTCCGCCCGAGCCGTGGGTACACTCCTGGTACGGAGGTGCGTGCGGGCCCCCTAGCGGCCACTCCGCAAATCGCCGTTTATTTACGGCGATTCGCAGGACACATCCACACTGCCGCAGTAAATATACTGCGCGCGGTGTGGAAGTGGTTAAAGTGCAAAGCAGGGATCTCAAGGAGGGAAGCTCAGCCTCACCAACAAAGAATAAAATGTGACCTGAGGAGGGCCAAGCATGTGAACCACTAATTAAAGAGGTCTTAGCAGATTTGTTGACTAAAATGGAAGTGTCATTGAAAACGGACATTGCCGCAGTACAGACAGACTTAGGGTAGGTTTTTAGCAGGGTGGAGGAGGTAGAGGAAAGACTAGATACACATGATCAGATGCTGGAGGACATGAGTGAGCAGATGAAGTTCCTGCAGAGGACAAACAGATCCCTGCAATACAAAATTTAGGATCAAAAGAACTGGAGTCGGCGCAAAAAAAATGTGCATGAGAGGTCTACCGGAGAAGTACCAGGGGAAGAACTACCTGTAGTAATGAGAAATCTATTTAACCCGATGCTGGGAAAAGAGACCTCAAAAAACATTAAAAATTGATAGAGTGCACAGAGTGGCGAAGTATCGAAGTCAAACAGCAGATATTCCAAGCGATGTGATAATGAAGTTCCATTGTGTGAAGGAGAAATCAATATTAATGGAAAATACCTGACAATCCCCTGGACTTTCTTTTGAAAGAGTAAATCTACAGATTTATACAGATCTAGCGGCAGAAATGCTGGCAAGAAGAAGGCTATATGAGCCACTGACAGAACATATGCAGCTATCTAATGTTTCATACCGCTGGGGCTTTCCATCCTGCCTTAAAGGGAAAACAGATGCACGCACTGCAGTGCTAAGATTCCCAGAAGATTTGGGGGACTTCTGTAGAAAGCTAGATCTGTCATCTCCAGCTCCACTGGGTGAGTAGAGAAGCATCAACTCCCTTAGGAAATAAGTCATGGACCTGGATGGCGGGGAGGGGAGATGTGGGAAGGGGGAATAGGATGTGAAAACAGGTAGTTAAAGATGTACTTTTGGACAATTATGGCGAGATGGGAGTTCTCCTTAACCAATGTTTTCTTTCTTACAGGTTGGGATAGGAGAGTGTGTACTTAGTATAAGGAACACTCAACACAAATGATGGAACACTTGGGGCAAGGACTAGAGAAAGGGCCATGAAGGCAGTGGGGGGGGGGGGATACTGGGGTTTAGGGATCCAGGTGTTTGAGATGATGCGTGCTAGGAGTAGTTACCCCTGAGAAGGTATGGACAAGAGGCAACACTTAGATGAGCATGGCCAGAGCCGTTTACTGAGCATTAGAGTTGAGCGAATCCGTGGATGTCTTTGGGAAATAGACGTATGAGTGCTGCCAGAATTGCTGCAGAGGCTGAAGGGGAAGGGGGTCAGCCTGCCAGTGCTCAGACCATACTCCGCACACTGCAACAAATTGGTCTGCACGGCTGTCATCCCAGAAGGAAGCCTCTTCTAAAGATGATGCACAAGAAAGCCCGCAAACAGTTTGCTGAAGACAAGCAGACTAATGACATGGATTATTGGAACCTTGTCCTGTGGTCTGATGAGACCAAGATAAAATTATTTGGTTCAGATGGTGTCAAGCATGTGTGGCGGCAACCAGATGAGGAGTACAAAGAAAAAAGTGTCTTATCTACAGGCAAGCATGGTGGTGGGAGTGTCATGGTCTGGGGCTGCATGAGTGCTGCTGGTACTGGGGAGTTGCAGTTCATTGAGGGAACCATGAATGCCAACATGTACTGTGACACACTGAAGCAGAGCATGATCCCTCCCTTTGGAGACTGGGCCGCAGGGCAGTATTTCAACATGATACCGACCCCAACCACACCTCCAAGTCGACCACTGCCTTGCTAAAGAAGCTTAAGGAAAAGGTGATGATTTAGCCAAGCATGTCTCCAGACCTAAACCCTATTGAGCAACTGTGGGGCATACTCAAATGGAAGGTGGAGGAGCACAAGGTCTCTAACATCCACCAGCTCAGTGATTTTGTCATGAAGGAGTGGAAGAGGACTCCAGTGGCAACCTGAGAAGCTCTGGTGAACTCCATGCCCAAGAGGGTTAAAGTAGTGCTGGAAAATAATGGTGACCACACACAATATTGACACTTTGGGCCCAATTTGGACATTTTCACTTAGGGGTGTACTCATTTTTGTTGTCAGGGGTTTAGACATTAATGGCTGTGTGTTGAATTATTTTGAGGGGACAGCAAATTTACACTGTTATACAAGCTGTACACTCACTACTTTACATTGTAGTAAAGTTTCATTTCTTCAGTGTTGTCACATGAAAAGATATAATAAAATATTTACAAAAATGTGAGGGGTGTACTCACTTTTGTGAGATACTGTATGTGCATTGTACAAGGGCTACCTGAGCTGACAGAAATAACAATCCAATATTTGAATTGTTACTGATTCCAATCAATTCGAATTTGAAAACAAAATAGAAATTAGTACATCTTATTCCTGCTGATGAAAAAAAAATATGGCCATTCTTCCTTTCTAAAAATTGTTCTCTCTAGATCAGGCGTACTACAAGTGTTACATCAACATCTGTCACAGTGTACCCGTGCCCAAAGAGATTACCAGTTCAACCAATCAGCTGTCACAGCAATCATGTTCCAGTGTTCAAAAACATCTGACGACTAGTGTCCCATCAACATCGGTCTCAGTGTGTACCAGCGCACACCAAAACATCTGTCACACACAGTGTACCATTGCACAAAACCTCTGTAATACTAGTGTCCCAGCAAAAACTCTCAAAGTAAAAAAGTCCTCAAGACACCTGTTTTATATTGCATGTCAACTCATGGATACCTTAATTATATAGGGATAGGGAGCTGTCGGTATCAAAATTACTAGATTTATCTAAATAAAAAACTGATTAAAGCTCAAACCATTCCTACTGTATGGACACTACACCTGTTAGATCAGTTTAAAAAGAGTATTTATTGAAAAAGTAAACAGACACATATACACATGCAAATGCAAAATTGGTACCACAAAACATACAAGTTTAAAACCCAAATCCACCTCATACTCCCTAAGAAAATTGGCATCTTTTGTGCCTAAATATTAGGACTAAGGTCCATGCCAGTATAGAGAATATAATCTCTCAGTGTTTTAAAAATGAGTGAACACGAGTAGAGTTGAGCGAACTTCTAGAAGTCCGGGTTCTGCTGGTTCGGCCGAACTTCGGGACAAAGTCCGGGTTCGGGTCCGGACAGAACCCGAACTTTGTCCCGGACCCCGAACCCCATTGAAATCAATGGAGATCCGGACTTTTAGGCACAAAAAATGCTGTAAAATAGTCCTGGAAGGTCCTAGAGGTCTGCAAAAGGAAGGAAATGTGGGTAAGGGTGGGACAAGTGACCTACAAAGAAATGGAGACAGGGAAATAACTTTAAATAGTTTTTAAAACATAAAAACATAAAAAATGCAAAAATGGAGATCATCTTCAAAATGGGTCTGAAAAGTATTAATTAACATTAGAGGCCATAGAACTGTTCTAAAATCATCTTCAAACTGTGTCAAAAAAGTATAAATAAGCCCGGAGTACCCATATCACTGTTCTGCAAAATGTGTGTATCACTTTAAATGAAACCGGAAATCAGTGCACATCTCTTCTGCACAATTATTTCAAGTGTGTGTGTCACTTTAAATCAAACCGTCAATCATTGCACATCTTTTATTCACATTTCTTTTTAAAATGTGTGTATCACTTTAAATGAAACCATCAATCATTGCACATCTCTTCTGCACAATTATTTCAAGTGTGTGTGTCACTTTAAATCAAACCGTCAATCATTGCACATCTTTTATTCACACTTCTTTTTAAAATGTGTGTATCACTTTAAATGAAACCGTCAATCATTGCACATCTGCTATTCACACACATGTGTTCTGCACCATAACAGATGTTCTTCACACGTTACATCTTTTCTTCATACATCTGGCAATAGAATAGAACACTTTACCTAAAACCGGGGAGAAACCATACACATACACTTGAAACATCTGGATAGTGTGTTTGAAAATACAGCATAGAGAAGAGCATGCATATGGTTTGACAATAC
>BLSH010087956.1:105322-120532 GCA_018402905.1 Glandirana rugosa
TAGAGAAGACGTGTTAATAAAGTTCAGACACACAGTGAAATTTAGTTTGGCAGTTAGTAACGTGAAGAAAAATTTTACACACATAAGTGCAATGATTGACGGTTTGATTTAAAGTGACACACAGACTTGAAATAATTGTGCAGAAGAGATGTGCAATGATTGACGGTTTCATTTAAAGTGATACACACATTTTGCAGAACAGTGATATGGGTACTCCCGGCTTATTTATACTTTTTTGACACAGTTTGAAGATGATTTTAGAACAGTTCTATGGCCTCTAATGTTAATTAATACTTTTCAGACCCATTTTGAAGATGATCTCCATTTTTGCATTTTTTATGTTTTTATTTTTTAAAAAATATTTAAAGTTATTTCCCTGTCCCCATTTCTTTGTAGGGCACTTGTCCCACCCTTACTCACATTTTCCTTCCTTTTGCAGACCTCTAGGACCTTCCTGGGCTTTTTTACAGCATTTTTAAGATTTTGCATTAAAATTAGCAGAACCCCGGACCCGAACCCGGACTTTTTTTGAAAAGTCCGGGTCCAGGTCCCGGACACCCCAAAGTTCGGTACGGACCAGAACTTTACAGTCCGGGTTCGCTCAACTCTATACACGAGTGTAGCACCCCCATAGTGTAGGTGCTCTTACATTTGTAGATTTTTGATAGGAGAGGAAAAATCTAGTCAGGCCTGACTGTAAGTGCAAGTCTGAATGTTTTGATCTGGGCTGGGAGTGGCTCAGGGGAGGGGCTGGAGATGGAGGGAAGGGACACATCTTGGAGATTCCTCCCTTTGAACTGGGAAAGCTCTAGAAGGGGGATGGATGAAAAGGTGTCACTTCCTGATGTATGACAAGGAGCCCTGACCAATACACTGTCTGTATTGACAGGGGGCGGGCTTCTTTAAATGCGGCAATCTGCCAGTAGGGGTCAGGAGAGTTCCAGTGGAAGAGTGAGGATGTAGCCAGGAGCTGCAGATTAGGCCTCGCCCGTGAGGGGATCCCCCTTTCTGGTAGGGGTGAACCTGAGGCCTGGGGCTTGGATGCAGCCAGGAGCAGGAGTTGGCTCCTGGAGTGGTACAGGAGAAGCAGGAGAGCAGCTGAGGTCTACATGGATGGAGACTCTTTAAATAATCCACCATAAAATCGGTGAGTGGCGCCCCCTGGAAGTTGGATAAGAAGGCTGAGACAGTCTGAAAGGAGAGAGAGCAGTCTGTAGAAGTCGGGAGGAGCCAACCAAGGGGAAGGAGAGCCATTAGACGCAGGACAGGCTGGATGGGTCTGGAAGGAGGATGGGCTGGAAGTAGTAGTTCATCCAAGGCCCAGCTTGCACCAACGTGACCAAGCGACACAACAGAGGGTCCACGGTTTCAGGGAAGGAAACCTGCGATTCTTGACCACAAAGGGTGGTTCTGAGGCCTTGCACGTGGCTGCAGCAGGCCTCCCCATGCGCTAGCTATGGTGAAGAGGAGGTGTCATGGAGGTCTGATAAATTTCCTTTTGGACCAGGGAAACAAGTGTAACAGTCAGCAAGTAGTGCGCTGGAGAGAGGAAAGGAGAAGAGTAAAGGTCAGCAAGTAGTGTGCTGGAGGAGAAGATGTGTGTATACTGGAGGTGTATATAGAAGGTCCCATGTTCAATTACTGGGCATCCCACAGTCATCCCTAATCCCTATCCAAGTTCAAACCCCTAAATAAAACAACAAAACAAAGTATCGGCCTGTTCAGTGACAGGTGTGTGGACATTGTGTGATTGAGGGCAGGTGGACCACAACTATCAGCCACTCTTGAGGGAGCACATAGCTACACAAGGAAAAAATTAATATGTGTAAACCATGGGACCTTTAAGATTGGACATTCAGCTTAAAAAGCAATTGCATATTAGGTAATTGCATGGTTCAGAGGAGTTGAGCCAGTTTAATCACAGTTCATTGCAACTAATGGTGGACACACATATGCCATTCCTGTTTGTAATCCACAGTATAGGGTGCTGTAATCCAGACATTGTATATAAGACCAAAGAGGTTATAAAGTTGTAGTCCTTCACCGGGATATTTCACCACATTGGTTACTTACCGGGAATTCCCTCACACCACAGGTTCAAAACCAGCTCTCTAAAAGGACTATAGCCGTATAATGTCAGTTGATACCTTTGGAGTATCCAATATTGAAGAGATACCAGGCTCATTAAGGAATCTCACATAGTCTGTAAATATGCATATATCTCTTAAAGAGGTACTTTTCAACTCCTTTCAATCAGGAACGTTCGTTCAGTCCTCACTCCAATATTTCCAAGTAGAAAGATTCCGGCAGTATCATTATTCCTCAATAAATCCGGAGTAGGAGGTGGACTGGTTACCCGCCTGACCGGTTTCGCCAATCAACGCCGGCTGCGTCAGAGGCTAGTGGGGAACTCCATCGCTGTGTGTCTCCCTTTGCTCTATAAATGGCCACCATCACATGTGGAAGCACTGATTGGAAACCACATGGTGGGTGCACACATCACCGCATCATCACCATGCGCCACCCGACCATATGTTTCTCCAGCCCCTTCACACATCACTTCCTGTTCAAAATTAAAAGGAAATGCCAGTGTGCAATCTCCCTTGTCACCAGAGGGAGTTTTATAGCTAACTCATTCAATACCTCCTAACAGGCACTAGAGGGCTTTCTTTTCAATGAATAACCTGCCTCAGTCCTCTGGTGGCCACTGGAGGGAGATTGTAATACAACAATTCCTATAAGATTATCATATAATTGAACCAAGGCTACATGCAGCAATGGAGAGATCCCTATGAATGATACCGTAATAATGTTCTAAATCTTATACGTACAATTAAAATAATGATCCAACAGGTGTTTGGTAGCAAGAGAATAATTGAATAAACAAAAACTGGAACTTAATGAAAAAATATAATAAAAATAAAAATTGTGAAAATGAAAATTAACGAACAAATTATTCTACAAAAAAAAAATATATATATTTGTGAAAAAATACGAAGAATTGCAAAAGACACGTAAAATGTGAAAAAATAGAAGAAAATGAACCCCACTAAGGATCCTATTCTCATTTAGTGCTCAGGAAGCGGGATAAAGCTGAGGCTCTCATTCAAGCCTGGTGCCTTGGTGGCTTCCAATTCCCATATCCAACAGGTTTCACATTGGAGAACCCTCTGATCATAGTTACCCCCTCTTTGATCCTGGGGGTATCACTTCAAGAACCCAGCATTTCAAGCATCTGGGGTCCCTATTATGTTGCAAACAAACATGGCGTGCCAGGGGTGCTTTTAGGTGATATATCTCTATCTCATAAACGTGCTCCTGGAACTGCTTCTGCATAGGTCTGATGGTCTTTCCTATGTAAAACGATCCACAGGAACACAAAATGACATATACCACTCCTGAAGTTTCACATGTAGCCTTTTGTCTAAACCTCAAAGTTCTACCTGTAGGTAGCTGTAAAACATTGCCCTCCACCATGTAGGTGCAATAATCACAGCTACCACATCTCGTCATGCCTGATCTCATTGGATGTCTTGCAGGTTTCCATGTAATGTTGCTGTGTACCAGGAGGTCATTCAGAGTACGAGTCCTCCTGTATACCACTTGTGGATGATAGGATACAAACTTACTCACCAAAGTGTCCTCTCTCAGAAGGTGCTAGTGTGAGGAACAAATGTCCCTCACGCCGCCCACCCTCTGGGAGTACTGTAGACACAATCTAGCAGGGCCCATATCTCATTTTGCTTTTTCCTTATTTTTGAAAATCAGGGATTCCCATCTACTTTCCTTGGCCCTATTATAAGCCTTTGCAAGCCACTTTTTCTTGTATCCCCTATCTCGGAATTGATCCCCAAACCCCAACCCCACACTCTAAATCCACATCGTCCAAGCAGTTTCGGCGCGCCCTAAGGTTTTGGCCAAGTCCAGGAAGGTGATACTGTGCCTATTATAGTAACATGTAAATTTTAAATTGTAGGGGTTGCAACTTAAGCCCCTCACAAAGTCATCCAATTCTCCTTCTGTACCCGACCACAACATGAGGATGTCGTCGATGTACCTGTGCCAGGATAACATCCTGGACAGGCACACCAATGACACCCCCCTCATCGAACAACCATGTTTCCCAGTACCCCAAGTAGATGTTAGCGTAGGCTGGGGCACACTTTGTCCCCATTGCTGTACCTTGGGACTGGTAAAAGAACCTGTCTTTGAATTCAAATGTTTTGTTCTTGAGGAGTTACACAATCCATCTATTATGTGCTCTCTTAGTGAGTGGTCTACTATTTAGGATTTTATTGACTGTTTGCAGTCCCCTTGTATGAGGTATAGAGGAGTATAATGCCTCTATATCCAAAGTTACCAGAATGGTACCAGGGGGTATTCTCACGTCATTTAGGATTGTTAACAAATGGGACGCGTCCTACACAAAGGAAAATTGGTTGGCAACAAACAGTTGCAATATATCAAAGTATTCGCTCAACATCTCCATGAGCGCCCCCACCCCTGAAATAATCGGATGGCCCGGGGGATTGCTCACAGATTTATGTACTTTTGGAAGTGCATAGAACACCAGTATTTTTGGGTGTTCAATCTTCAAAAATGCAACAGTCTCCTTGTCAATCAAGCCCTCTTGGTGTGCCTGATCAATCAGTCCAAAATGTTTTTTACTGTCCCTTTCTAGGTTAATATTAGGGATGGGGGTATACCACTCTCTATTATTTAAAATACATTCGCACATGCGGGTATCCTTTTCCTTGTTCATCAGGACTATGTTGCCCCCTTGTCTGCAGTCTTAACAACCAAGTCTGTGTTTTGGCGCAGTTGGGACATAGCCATCCTCTCTTCTTATGTTAGATTGTCCTCAGAGAAAAAAGTCGATCTGAATCTCCTGATGTCACTTGTGACCGCCCTCACAAAACATATTATTCCTGAGACTGCAGATAAAGGGGGGGGGGAATTCCTTGATTTATTGTACAGGCCAACATCTTTAAGGCAAGTAACTTTTTCTTTTGGGTCCTGTTCCTCAATTTTCTCCCCACATATTTCTCCTCCTCACTATCCTCCTCCTGGTCTACATGTCCTTCTTCCTATAAATCTATGAGGTCCCTGAGGGTATGGAATTCCCATCTGGCAAGGCTGGACCAGTCCCCCAAGGGACCTAATGGTGTGCTCACTTTCTTTCTCTAATGTGAAACCCCGAAGACTAATTTTCTTGCAAACAAGTATATATCTTTGACCATATCGAAAAGATGGCCTTTCATAGTAGGGCAGAATGTAAGAACCCTACTTAAAAGTGATTTCTGTGCTTCCATCAATGTATAGGTGGACAGGTTCAATATCCTTAATTTATCCTTTCCCCCCCTGGGGTCATGTACGTGTTCATTATGAATTCGTTATGGGATTGGCCATTAGTCTCGTGTTGGGTACTCCCAATGGGGTCGAGTAGGGGCCTGATGGACTGTACATCCCTTCCAAAGTCATGGAAGGGGGAAGCCCCACCGTGCCTCCCCCTTCTGTGCCTGTGGTTCTTCCCCTTCTCCGTTTTTTGACCTCCTGACCTCTTTACAGAATTCTCACTCGTTCCATCCAGTGGTGTAGCTAGCACATTTGGCACCTGGGGCTGGACATTTATTTTGCACCCCCCCCCCGAGAAATGGTATGTGGCAATATAGCGGCCCCACGCCAAAATTGTGGGTGTGGTTAGCTTGCATCAACAGTGGGAAGGGCTTAAATGGCCATATGCTTTAATGACTGTGCCACAAGCGAGTATGTAACAAACAGTACAAACCTCAGTACACTCGTTTTAATAAAATAAAACTGTTCAATGCATATCCTTTACTACACACAGCTAACCTTCACCACTTGCTGACCAGCTGCCGTCGTTTGGTGGCGGCAGGTTGGCTCTCCTACAGAAATTGCCATAGCTGTATGGCGGCTCACGCAGGCACAGTTGCTGGTGGGAGCATGCCGGTGGCGCGCTCACCCGCTGCACACTGCATGAGCGTGCCCACGGGTCGGGCGGACTCGATGTGAGATCTGTCATGTCCCTGCCAGCTCAGCCCCCACAAAGTTAGAACACACCTAGGGAACACAGTTAGCCCCTTGATCGCTCCCTGGACTTTAACGCCTTCCCTGCCAGTGACATTTATACAGTAATCAGTGGCTATTTTTAGCTCTGATCCCTGTGTAAATGTTGTCCCGATAAAAATTGCAGATTGCCGCCATCACTAGTAAAAGAAAAAAAAAAATGCACAGCTGTTCCAAATTCTGCCTGCTCTAGTTTTGATAAATTCCCCTAAGGGCTAATTCAGACAGGCGCTGAGACAGGTCCTGTATGCTGAGCCACTTTTTGCTGCATCTGCATCCACCAGAGAGCTTCACCTATAGAAGTTGGTGCAAAGATTTGAATGCAGACACTGTACGTTTGGATACATGCTTCCCTTCCTGTCTGCATATCAAATTTTGACATTTGACTATGTCCATGCAGCTACTGCAACCCAATTGACTTTGACTGGACTGCCTGCACAGGGATACACAGAACACCAAATATCCACAAGTGGTACACGGCCATCACACTGGGCATGGATGCATATACTCCAAGTGAATGAGGCCTAATTGTCATGTGGGCCAGATAGCAGGAAAGAGGAGATGTCAGGTAATTAAAAAAGAAGTGTGGGAATTTTATTTATGAATCATACTTACCTAGGTGGATGTTGCATTTGTCCCCCCTCCAGCTCTAAGGCTGAGAACCAAGTAATCAAACAGCCGATCACTCAGCTCTCAGTGCTCCCTGAGCAGAGAGCTGGTGGCTGTCAGTTTCTGGCCCTGGTGCTCACTGAAACACTGGGCAGTGGAGGGAGTGGAATTGGGCAGCTCCCTGAGAGGCTGAGCTGGGTGCCGGTCCAGGCATGTGAGCAGATCCTAACTATATGGTTGCAATCTTTCCCCAGCCTGGACCTCGACTTAAGCCCACTCTGAAAATGGGTAACAGGAGTGCAAAACAATCTGCACTGCTGTGATCAACAGGAGAAGTACAACCAAACAGGCTTTGGTTGTACTTTTCCTTTACTAAATCTATCACACGGTCTGTTTCTCTGCTTCTGTTTGGCATTACTTGCGACAATTGACAAATGTCCCCATTTATGTTATGAACTCACCCTCCAGGGTCCAAGCAGGCTCTTCTTCATTGCAGCCTTTAAATCCATGCTCTTCCCATCCCCCCACTGGGATTTGGAAGGTCCTTCAGGCACCTTCTTTCCTACTCCAGAGGCCCTCCACGATCCCCCTCTCGTAGTCCAGGGCCTCCAGACACTTGCTGCCCTACTCCTGGGCCTCCAGACACCCCCTCTCATAGTCCAGGGCCTCCAGACACCTGCTGCTCTAGTCCAGGGCCTCCGGACACCCTTCTCCTAATCTGGGACCTCCAGGCACCCCCTCACCTAGTCCAGTATATCCCTTGTACCTCCCTACCCAGGGGCCTTTACCACACCAAGCACCATTTCCTGGGCAATGGCCTCCTCCACACCCACCCCCTTAGTCCAGGGCCTCCTCTGCACTCCTCTCCTAGTCCAAGGCCTCTTTTACAGCCCACCCCAAGTTAAGAGCCTCCTCTGCACCTTGCTCTCCGAATCCAGGTCATTCATCAATCCCACTTTTCAAGTCCAGGGCCTCTTCTACAACCCCAGCCCAGGGCCTCCGGTGTACTCCACTTCTACTAGACTCAAGTTATAAAAGGCTGGAAAACACACCACAAGGTGGCAGAGTGGTGATGGAGATTATATCATAGTATGCCACATTCTAGAATTGATAGGAATATTGGATTTGGAAAAAATGGACTTTAACGGCATACTGGGTATAATGTCAATGTATAAACTTTATTTGTTACAAAAAGTGACACATAAATGCCCCAATTAGACATAAGACATTTAAAATGTCATAATTAAAAGCATATATATACATATATCTCATATATTGTATGTATTACAACACATTACCCCTTGCAGGGTGAAAAGTACTGTGGTTCCCTGTGTACACCAACCACACAGATTGTTGGTAGCCAGAGGGGCCCACTATGCAATGCTGCAAATTGCTGGGATATCTATCTCAAACGCAACCCAATATTCACAATATCTCGATAAATTAGCTTGTAAAAGAGTCTAAGGCAAAAAAGTAACATAGGGTTGATTTTTGTTACGCTGTTATGGATCCCAACAAGAAGGTTGCAGAAACATATTCCTGCTTGCTCAACTAGTTTCGCGCTTTATATACTTGGCGCTTCATCTGGAGCTGGAAAAGTATTAATCTAATAAAAGACAAAAAGCATATATGTAAGGCACAAATACACAATACAATCCACTAATCCATAAAAGACTATAGTATGTTGTAACAAATATGCTCAGTGACAATCACTTACATCATATAGTATGTATCGTAGGGTTGTGTTTGGAGACGTTGCTGGAACCCCCCCTGGGGTATGTTGGACTACCCCACAAGGGAGTGGTGTGGCGCCCACCTCTCTTCCAATCCCCCTCTATGACCAGTCCTATTGCTCCACGTAAACACCCACAGCCGCACCAAGCGAGTATGGGGGCCTGTGTGTGGTACAAACACATAATATATGTATTTCAGACCCCATATGTGTACAGTGGAACAAGTCCACTAAACTCATACATCAAAAACAATTTTACATATAATTGATAAATACCTATAGAGGTGTTTCCCAAGGTGTCTTCTCAGGAGGGTCAGTCTCTTTGTACAGATATGGGTAATATATCCAGAGGTGGGGGGGTAGTGTAACCTTAATGGAGCCACTAAAGTGTGTTGTAGCAGAGATATACTGCCACCATAAAGCCCTCACGGAAGCCGATCAGTACTTAATACTGGATCCGGGTCCTAAGGGCTGTATAAGAAAAGGTTACTGTCAATGAGGATTAAGAAAAGGTTACTGTCAATGAGGATTAATCAACCAATGCATAAAAACATTGCAATGTATGGGTATATACCGGACGGACAAGCCGTCCAGTATGGTGCTTACCAGGTATCCAGATGTATATGTAAGAGCGCGTATCCTCAAGAGCCACCTCCTTATTTGCCAGCTGCTATAAGCCCACCTTTTATAGAACACACGCGGTCCCAATCAATGGTGTCTAACATGGACACGTCGTACTGTCAACGGCGTGTGATGCCATTGACCCAGCTGGTCCACTGCGCATGCGCAGCGTCGCCCCAAACCCCACCCCTTCCAGGTGATCAGAGCGCCAAGGGATGCGGCACCCATCACACTGGAGGGTAGGGACGAGACAGCCCGCGCACCACAGTGGTGGAGAGCTCCCCCTACTGTTGGGAGGCCTCCGCGCCGCAGTCCCCAGCACCCGGCATTGATCACTATGGACCAACTGGCGGGGCGGGCACTAACGGCGCTTTCAGACGCATACCCGCCCCATGGCGCTAGGCCTAGGGCTTCCAGGGCCATATTACCGGGCACTGGGAGGAAAATGGGAAGAAGGTTGATTGCTCAAACACCCACCAACGCCAATACCAAACACCACTACAAGAAAAAGGAAAAACGTGCATACAGCAAAAACAATTTAGACATAATATAGGGTTATACCTCTCATTGTAATATTTATTTATTCAAGATTGGAACCAATATCCCAACCAGGAAGCCAAACCTGTTTTTTGTATGCAAGAAAGTGATCAACTGAGTGCTTGATTTCCTACACTCAGTTTACATTATGGGACTGAGTCCCCATATAGTGGGACAGCCCCACATAGTGTATGTAGTTTCTCAGTATGTGCCAAATGCAATGGTCCTGTGGATAGGCGCCCAAGGCAGACCCCAGCACAGGGGGTAACGGACCCCACCATGCCCCCATAACAATGCCATCACGACAGTGAGGATAGAGGACGATACAGACATGTTCAATACCTATGATTACAGGTGGGGATGGAGTTGTGCGGCCCGAGGGAGTATAAAGATTTGAAGTCTCCCTCGTGGTCGTCACTCTCGATCCCCATCTCCTTAAAGGAAAAGTCTCACCCCCCATTACTGAAGGTGAGTCTCACCAATGTCAGGGTCCATGGTGAGCATAAACCTCTCTCATAGAAAGGGTTTGTAAGTTAGAACCTCATTCAGGCCTGGGGCCTTGGTGACCTCTAGGCGTTCAATCCATACAGTTTCTTTTTGAAGGATAGCCTTATCCCAAGGGCCACCTCTAGGGTTTGCTGGTATTGTCTCTAGAACCATAAATTTAACTACTCGTGTGTCAAACCTATGGTATAAATCTAGATGACGACTCACAGGAGTAATCATTTTGCCATTACCTGAATAATAAATATGATCCCCAATTCTTTGTCGTAATTGTCGCCTAGTTTTACCAACATAGAAGGCTCTGCATTGGCATAGCATCAAGTATACTACACCCTGTGTGCTGCACACAGCCTGAAACCTAGGGCGAAAGCTTTCTCCGTTGGGTAGTCTGTAATGCGTGTCCTCCCATATCCAGGGGCACACATTGCAGGTCCCACATGGTGTCAATCCTCCCTGACTACGTCTGGAGGTACGTTCAGGATTGTAGTGACTGTGGGTAAGCTGATCTCTGAGAGATGTATTTCTACGAAAAACAATCTCAGGGTCAGTTTTTACATATTTCATTAGGGTGGGATCCTCAGTCAGAAGATGCCAGTGCCTGTTTAATAATTGACGTAATTGAACATGATCAATTCGAGGCTAAGTGGACTGATCTGAAAAACTATTTGGCTAAGCTTAACAAGGATATTATCCAAAAAAAGCAAAATAAGTTCTCTAAAGACAAAAATGCCTTTTCAGGAGGGTTTGCCTACCACTGGTCCTCATCCCGACGTGGCAGGGGTCCGGTGCGAGGCAGAACACAGAATCTGAATAACCAGGAAGGTTCTGTTCCCTCTGAATATGGTGTTGAATCTGATTCCTCTTTGTCCTCGGCAGCTTCCCGCACTACCCGTTGTCAGTCGTCATCCTCACAGGGACTCCCGTCAGGTAGTACACGTAAGAGAAATTGCAATGATAGAGGTTATACCTCTCCTCAAACATCTAAAAGACGTCCAAACCATTTTCCACCTATAAATACCAATCCCGTTCTGGGTCAAAGACGTAATGGTTCTGGTCCAGATACACACCTAGGTCACATTGCTGCACAAGCACTTCAGATAATGCAGAGCCAACCCTCTGTGAGATCTAAGACACAACAGTCAAAAACCCCTTCACAACCTCACGTCAAAAACATCACACCCCTTTGTACACAGTACACTTTACCTACACCAACACACAATATACCCCAGTCTAGAAATCGTCAGCCAGAAGGGGCCACACAAACTACCTTGGACCCTCACTTGACACGCCTTACCAACACTTCCCCCTCGTCCCCTTTAGATCCAATTCTAGCGAACGCGAATTTCGACACGGACCAAGTACAGAATTGAGTGTCATAAATTTGACTCCTTACCAATTCACCTCAGATCAAATGTAAGTTTTTAAGCTCGGACTTAATTTCTGCCCCTCAATGAATATGAATAAGTATGAGATCATTAAGGATCTATACTTGTTCTCACGAAATTTGACCTACAAATTTCTATTTGATAAAGATCGGGTCAGAGGCGTCAAGGATAAGGAAATCACAGAACAAACTAGGCAATTCTCTATGGCAGAATGTAGAGCCCTACGAGATTTGATTCTATTACTTGACGAAAATTCATCGCAAACATCTTTAAATACATCTCAGGAGTCTCAGGACTCAACAGATAGATATGAGTCCATTTACCCATTCAAATTTAAAAACAAGTCCCAACGATTTCCCGACCTAACTACTAATACTAATATCTGGACATTTCTCACCGCTACGGTGAGCGATGTCAAAAGACTTAAAATTTCACACAATACCTCTAATTTAACACCCTCTCAAATGAGAGCTCTTCAGTCGTTAAAAAGAACCCCCGATATTGTGATCAAGAATTCAGACAAGGGGGGGAATGTGGTCATATTGACCCAGTCACAGTATGAACAGATGTGTATGGATATATTAAAAAATAAAGACTGGTACCGTCCCTTGTCTGAATCTAAAATTGCGGGGTTCATAACTGAATACAGAGCGCTCATTTTAACGGCCCATCAAAAGGGAATAATTGATCCACAGACTTACGACTTCCTAAATATAAAAGAACCCAAGGAAGCAACTTTTTATGCATTGCCAAAGGTCCATAAGAGGCTAGTCAACCCCCCAGGCAGGCCAATTATTTCAGGAGTGGGCTCCTTATTGGAAAATGCCAGTGCTTTGGTGGACACTGCTTTATTACCCCATGTCTTGACATTGCCATCCTACATTAGGGACACCATGGACCTCCTCACCCGCATTGAGGGCATGGTGGTCCCACAGGGCTCCCTTCTCGTGACTTTGGATGTGGAGGCCTTGTACTCCAGCATCCCTTACGAGAGGGGAGTCAGGGCTGCACATATGTTTCTACATGAGGTAGACGATAACCTCTGGAAATACGGTGACTTTGTGGTGTTATTGCTGAGATTTATCCTCACACACAACTGGTTCTGTTTTATGAATAACCATTACCTCCAGATACAGGGGGTTGCTATGGGGACCCGGTGTGCACCCTCATACACCAACCTGTATCTGGGGGGGTGGGAACGAGAAATATTGGCTGATGAACGATTTGGGCCATATATGGACCAAGCACTCCTATGGTATCGTTTTATAGACGATATATTTATAGTATGGACAAGAGGAAGGGAGGATCTAATAAGATGTGTTGATCAACTAAATATAAACAATTACAACCTCAAGTTCACCCTAAATTTTCATACCCATGTGATTACTTTTCTTGACCTGTCCATCTTTATAGATCGGCAGGGTTGTTTGGCTACGAGTCTCTTTCGCAAGGAGACATCAGGGAACACTATACTGCACGCCACAAGTGCGCATCCGATGCATCTCAAACATAGCATTCCATATGCTCAATATCTGCGCCTGCGTCGCAATTGTACAGACATTAATGACTTTGTGGTCCAGGCTGCCTCCTTGCGGGAGAGACTCCGAGACAGAGGTTATAGTAAGTCATTACTAAAGAAAGCTTTCCATAAGGCATTAATACAGGATCGGCAACAGTTAATTTATAAAACGAATTCCACTGCTCATTCAAAATCCAAACCAACAGTTAAATTAATCACCAAATTTTGTTCACAACACGTTCAATTACGTCAATTATTAAACAGGCACTGGCATCTTCTGACTGAGGATCCCACCCTAATGAAATATGTAAAAACTGACCCTGAGATTGTTTTTCGTAGAAATACATCTCTCAGAGATCAGTTTACCCACAGTCACTACAATCCTGAATGTACCTCCAGACGTAGTCAGGGAGGATTGACACCACGTGGGACCTGCGATGTGTGCCCCTGGATATGGGAGGACACGCATTACAGACTACCCAACGGAGAAAGCTTTCACCCTAGGTTTCAGGCTGACTGCAGCACACAGGGTGTAGTATACTTGATGCTATGCCAATGCGGAGCCTTCTATGTTGGTAAAACTAGGCGACAATTACGACAAAGGATTGGGGATCATATTTATTATTCAGGTAATGGCAAAATGATTACTCCTGTGAGTCGTCATCTAGATTTATACCATAGGTTTGACACACGAGTAGTTAAATTTATGGTTCTAGAGACAATACCAGCAAACCCTAGAGGTGGCCCTTGGGATAAGGCTATCCTTCAAAAAGAAACTGTATGGATTGAACGCCTGGAGGCCACCAAGGCCCCAGGCCTGAATGAGGTTCTAACTTACAAACCCTTTCTATGACAGAGGTTTATGCTCACCATGGACCCTGACATTGTGAGACTCACCTTCAGTAATGGGGGGTGAGACTTTTCCTTTAAGGAGATGGGGATCGAGAGCGACGAACACGAGGGAGACTTCAAATCTTTATACTCCCTCGGGCCGCACAACTCCATCCCCACCTGTAATCATAGGTATTGAACATGTCTGTATCGTCCTCTATCCTCACTGTCGTGATGGCATTGTGATGGGGGCATGGTGGGGTCCGTTACCCCCTGTGCTGGGGTCTGCCTTGGGCGCCTATCCACAGGACCATTGCATTTGGCACATACTGAGAAACTACATACACTATGTGGGGCTGTCCCAATATATGGGGACTCAGTCCCATAATGTAAACTGAGTGTAGGAAATCAAGCACTCAGTTGATCATTTTCTTGCATACAAAAAACAGGTTTGGCTTCCTGGTTGGGATATTGGTTCCAATCTTGAATAAATAAATATTACAATGAGAGGTATAACCCTATATTATGTCTAAATTTTACTGTATGCACGGTTTTCCTTTTTCCTGTAGTGGTGTTTGGTATTGGCGTTGGTGGGTGTTTGAGCAATCAACCTTCTTCCCCATTTTCCTCCCAGTGCCCGGTAATATGGCCCTGGAAGCCCTAGGCCTAGCGCCATGGGGCAAGTATGCGGCTGAAAGTGCCGTTAGTGCCTGTCCCGCCAGTTGGTCCATAGTGATCAATGTCGGGTGCTGGGGACTGCGGCGCGGAGGCCTCCCAACAGTAGGGGGAGCTCTCCACCGCTGTGGTGCGCGGGCTGTCTCGTCCCTACCCTCCAGTGTGATGGGTGCCGCATCCCTTGGCGCTCTGATCACCTGGAAGGGGTGGGGTTTGGGGCGATGCTGCGCATGCGCAGTGGACCAGCCGGGTCAATGGTGTCACACGCCGTTGACAGTACGACGTGTCCATGTTAGACACCATTGATTGGGACCGCGTGTGTTCTATAAAAGGTGGGCTTATAGCAGCTGGCAAATAAGGAGGTGGCTCTTGAGGATACGTGCTCTTACATATACATCTGGATACCTGGTAAGCACCATACTGGATGGCTTGTCCGTCCGGTATATACCCATACATTGCAATGTTTTTATGCATTGGTTGATTAATCCTCATTGACAGTAACCTTTTCTTATACAGCCCTTAGGACCCGGATCCAGTATTAAGTACTGATCGGCTTCCGTGAGGGCTTTATGGTGGCAGTATATCTCTGCTACAACACACTTTAGTGGCTCCATTAAGGTTACACTACCCCCCCACCTCTGGATATATTACCCATATCTGTACAAAGAGACTGACCCTCCTGAGAAGACACCTTGGGAAACACCTCTCGA
>BLSH010087956.1:142912-154648 GCA_018402905.1 Glandirana rugosa
CCACCCCCATGAAACCGTCGGTTGTACCCCCTCTGTGATAATGCCTGCAAAGTGCCCCCACCTGTGATACTGGCTGCCAAAGTACCCCCACCTCTGATACTGCCTGCAAACTGCCCCCACCTGTGATACTGCCTGCAAACTGCCCCCACCTGTGATACTGGCTGCAAACTGCTTATTGGCTGCAATTTACCCCACCTGTGATGCTGAGCTGTATATTGTGTCCTGTGATGCTGAGCTGTATACTGTGTCCTGTGATGTTGAGCTGTATACTGTGTCCTGTGATGCTGAGCTGTGTACTTCTGACACAATATGTGGAATACAGGGGACGGAGTGGGTGGATTATATAAGGGGTGGGGCTTATTAGAAGTAGGAGGGGTCAAAAAGGAAAGGAAGGGTCTGGCGCCCCCCCATCCTAAAACTTCACCAGCCACCGCTGAATCCGACCATTAGTATGCTCCATTCGACAGCCGATTTTGAATTATCGTCCAACAGAAGTTGTATGAGCAAACTAGAAAGATTTTGTCTGCCGACAATGTGTGGTAGCATTTTTGGCTCGTGTGTACAGAAGTTGGATAAACAAAAGTAGTAAGTAGAAACACGCATGCTCGGAATCCAGGAAGTGTTCGGTGGTGTAAACCTGCATCCAAAATTCACATTCACCTGAATTTCCTCTTTATACGCTCCTAACACGTCACTATGTTCGGCTTTGTCGAATGATAATTTGACTACCGTCAGTACACTAGACAAAATCACAGACAGCTGATTTTGAGAAAAGTTGGACATGCGGTCGTACAACAATCGCATCGTGTGTACGAGGCTTAAGGCTCGATTCACACCTATGCATGTTGCTTTTGACCATTCCTGCAGTGCTTTTTGCTGTGCTTTCCACATTTTTTTAGCAGCGATTTTGCTGCTTTTTGCTTTTTTTTTTTTCATTTACTGTACTGTACTTCGTCCTCCTTTACCTCCACCCACCAACTTGCTCACTGCCCAGGAGATTGCTTATCACTTTAAAAATAAGATTGATACAATTTGTCTCGAGATCTCCTCTCTACAGATTTCTCACTCCCCTCACATTCTTTGTACTCCTGCACAATCAATACCCAGCTATTATAGAGGAAGTCACTAAACTGCTCTCTAACGCCCACCTAACCTCCTGCCCCCTAGACCCGTTCCTCAACTACTACAGTCACCCTCTAACTCTATCCTACACGCTTTAACTCATATCTTCAACCTCTCCCTCTCTACTGGAATCTTCCCCAACCCTCTAAAACATGCACTAGTCACTTCCATACCAAAAAAGGCCACACTGTACCCCACCAATCTTAACAACCTAAGACCCATCTCCTTACTCCCTTTTGCCTCCAAAATCCTTGAATGTTTAGTTTACAACCGACTTAGTGACCACCTCACTGAAAACAACCTTCTTGATCTCCTTCAGTCTGGATTTCGTCCACACCACTCCACAGAAGCTGCCCTCCTAAAACTCACAAACAACTTACTAACAGCAAAAACCAATGGTCATTATTCCATACTCTTACTCTTGGACCTCTCCGCTGCCTTTGATACAGATGATCACCCCCTCCTCAAAAAACTCAATTTGCTTGGTCCCCATGGCTGTGCTCTCCGTTGGTTCGAATCTTACTTATCTCACCGCACCTTCAGTGCCACTTACAACTCCACTTCCTCCTCTCCAACTCCTCTTAACGTTGGGGTCTCCCAAGGTTCTGTCCTTGGACCCATACTATTCTCGATCTACACGTCCTCCCTGGGTCAGCTGATAACCTTCCATGGCTTCCGCTATCATTTATATGCCGATGACACTCAAATCTATCTTTCTACCCCTCAGCTCACCTCAGCAGTCTCCTCACAGATCACTGCCTTACTAACAGACATGTCAGCTTGGATGTCACAGCACTACTCAAACTGAATCTATCTAAAACTGAGCTCATGATATTTCCTCCCCCACGTGCCCCTTCCCCTGACTTCTCTGTTAAGATCAATGGCACAACTATTAGTGCGTCCCCACATGCCAGGGTGCTAGGGGTAACCCTAGACTCTGAACTGTCCTTTCAAGACCACATCCAATCCCTGTCTAAATCATGCCGCCCCAGCCTATGCAACATTGCTAGAATAAGCCCCTTTTTAACCAATGACACTACCAAGCTTCTAATTCACTCTGGTTATCTCTTGCCTCGACTACTGCGACTCTCTCCTCATTGGATTACCTTTGCATACATTATCCCCCCTTCAGTCAATAATGAATGCTGCTGCAAGACTTATCTACCTTGCCAACCACTCAGTGTCCTCCACCCCTCTCTGTCAATCTCTTCACTGGCTTCCACTCACCTAAAGAATAAAATTCAAAGTACTAACAATAATTTACAAAGCCATCCACAACTCTGCCCCCAGCTACATCTCGAACCTAGTCTCAAAATACCAACCAAGCCATCCTCTTCGGTTCCCCCAAGACCTCCTGCTCTCTAGCTCCCTTGTCACCTCCTCCCATGCTCGCCTCCAGGATTTCTCGAGAGCCTCTCCCATCCTTTGGAACTCCCTACCCCAATCTGTCCGACTGTCTTCTAATCTATCCATCTTTAGGTGATCCCTGAAAACCTTTCTCTTTAAAGAAGCCTATCCTGCTTCTACCTAATACTCTCTTTCTTTCTACATCAGCTCATCCCCCACAGCTATTACCTTTTGTATCAATTGACCCTCCCTCTTAGATTGTAAGCTCTAACGAGCAGGGCCCTCTGATTCCTCTTGTACCAAATTGTGATGTAACTGTACTGTCTACCTTCATTTTGTAAAGCGCTGCGCAAATTGTTGGTGCTATATAAATCCTGTATAATAATAATAATATACGGTGTGGGGCTGGCCCCGACACTCACAAAACATAAGCACAATGCAAACCTTGTTTTAGAGTCCCAAATAGCACACAGAGCTCACTCAGCGTCCCCCCTCTGAGTTCCAGGATAGAGCTCTCCTCTGATCTATTCCTGGTCATTAAATGCAGCTGAAGAGGGGTTTCGGTGGACCAGAAAGTCTGGGCCGGAACCAGCTCTGCCACGGTGGCTGGCAAAACTCGGGCCGGACTCTCAATAGTCCACTCCAAGTGAATGCATGCGCGGCAACAAATATCACCCGTCCATTATCGCGCCTCGCATATCGTTACATATCCCCCCTCTGCTCAAGCCCCTGGGCAGAGCAACTGTCCCGACCATACTGTGGACCCGGGAAAGGCCATCTGCATTATTTTGGAGCCTTCCCACCCGGTGTTCCACTGTGAACTTAAATGGCTGTAAGGCCCGGAACCACCTAGTCACCCGGCTATTTTTCTCCCTGTTGTTACACATCCACTTCAGGGGGGTATGGACGGTGACTAGCTTAAATGACCTTCCTAGCAGGTAGTATTTCAGTGCCTCTAAGGCCCACTTCACAGCCAGACACTCCTTCTCCACTATGGCATAATTTCTCTTGTCTGTTAAGCTTCCTGCTTAAGTAGACAACCGGGTACTCCTCACTATCTCTGATCTGGGACAGTACCACACCCAGCCCACCTCAGAGGCGTCTGTCTGTACAACAAACTCTTTTGTGAAGTCACCAGCACCGGTTGTACACAAAGGGCCTGCTTCAACTTCTGGAATGCCTTCTCGGCTTCAGGATTCCATTTAACCATGCCCGACCCTCTACCCTTTGTCAGGTCGGTCAGAGGAACGGCAATGGTGGCAAAGTCGGGTATGAAACACATGTAATACACTGTAATCCCCAGGAAGGCACAAACCTTTTTTATTTACCGGTTGAGGCCACTTTTGAATTTCCTCGATCTTGTTGGTCTGGGGCTTGATCAGTTCCCGACCAATAACATACCCAAGGTACTTGGCTTCCTCCAGGCCTATGGTGCACTTTTAGGGGTTGGCTGTTAGAATCTACCACTGCTTGTACTTGGGGCATGTGCGATTCCCAATCTGGGCTGTGGATGACCACATCATCCAAATAGGCAGCTGCATAGGGGCGATGTGCCTCAACATTTGTCCATCATTCTCTGGAAGGATGCAGGGGCTCCATGCAGACCAAACTGCATTCACTTATACTGGAAGGACCGTTCAGGAGTAGAAAAGGCCATTTTTTCCTTTGCTGACTCCGTGAGGGGGATCTGCCAGTAGCCCTTAGTTAGGCCTAGGGTTGTTATGTACCGGGCACCTCCCAACCAAGTTCGTCAACCCACGGCATCGGTCAAACTTAGACACGCTATTCAGTTTCCTGAAATTGTTACAGAACGTGATAATGCCATCGGGCTTTGGGACCAGCACTATGGGGCTCGACCAGGCACTGTGGGACTCCTCAATCACGTCCAACTCCAACACGTTTTTTATTTCCATCGCCACCGTCTCCCGTCTAGCCTCAGATATCCTGTAGGGTTTTACATTTACGAGGACCCCTAGCTCCGTAACGAGTATGTCATGTTGTATTACGGTGGTCAGTCCGAGTAGGGGAGAGAAAAAGGCTATATTTTTACTTATAAATTCCTTTACATCATTTTGTTGCGTCAGGGAAAAGGACTTGGTTATGGGGACATCCGGGGCCAGGGGTAGCCTGTTCTTTTGGGGAATGGCCACTGCCAATAAACTCTCTCTGTCCTTCCACTGTTTTAAGAGATTAACATGGTAAATCTGCTGTTTTTTCTTTTTCCCTGGCTGGTAAACTTTGTAGTTCACTTCCCTTACTCTTTCCCTAATCTCAAAGGGACCCTGCCACTTGGTTAGGAATTTATTTTCAACCTTGGGGACTAGCACCAGCACTCTGTCTCTGGGGTTGAAATTCTGGGTTTTAACATCTCGATTATAAACCCTTCTCTGGGCTTCCTGGGCTTGCTCCATATGGATCTTGTGGGACCAGTAGTAAAATCTGCCCGGGGAAACCAGCACATCCTGGTGATCCTGGACTATGCGACCTGCTATCCTGTAGCCATTCCCTTGTGGAACACCTGCACTAAGACTATCGCCAAGGAGCTGGTCCAGGTATTTAGTCAGGTGGGGATCCCTAAAGAGGTCTTAACAGATCAGGGCACCCCGTTTATGTCCTGTATAACCAAGGAATTGTGCAGATTGTATAAAATCTCCCATCTCTGTACCGCGGTCTACCACACCCAAACGGATTGGACTTGTGGAGAGGTTTAATAAAATGCTCAAAAGCATGTTGAAAAGGGTAGTGGAAAAAGATGGGAGAGATATGGGATATGTTGCTGCTGTATCTCATGTTTACCATACGAGAGGTCACGCAGGCGTCTACGGGGTATTCCCCCTTTAAACTCTTGTATGGTAGACATCCCAGGGGTCTGCTAGATGTCGCAAAAGAGACATGGGAAGGAGAGGCCACACCATATAGGAGCATCATCAAGCATATTTCCTTGATGCAGGATCGAATTGCAGGAGTCCTGCCCCTAGTGCGAGAGCATATGGAACGAGCTCAGCAAGCCCAAAGAAGGGTTTATAATCGGGGTGCCAAAACCCGAACTTTCAACCCCAGAGACAGAGTGCTGGTACTAGTCCTTAAGGTTGAAAGTAAATTCCTAGTAAAGTGGCAGGGTCCATTTGAGATTAGGGAAAAAGTAGGGGAAATGAACTACAACGTTTACCAGCTAGGGAAAAGGAAACCTGAGCAAATTTACCATGTGAAACTCTTAAAACCGTGGAAAGACAGAAAGACTTTAGTGGCAGTGCCCACTCTCCTCAAAAGGACAGGCTATCCATGACCCCGGACGTCCCCATAACTGAGTCCTTGTCACTAATGCAACAAAATGACATTAAGAAGTTTATCAGTAAAAATAGAGATTTTTTCACTCCCCTACCCGGACTGACCCCCATACTACAAGATGACATAATCACGGGACCAGGGGTCCGCGTAAATGTAAAACCCTATGGAATACCTGAGGCTAGACGGGAGGCAGTGGCCAAGGAAATAAAAACCATGTTGGAATTAGACGTGGTAGAGGAGTCCCACAGCGCCTGGTTGAGCCCTATAGTGCTGGTCCCAAAGCCCGATGGCACTATCAGGTTCTGTAATGATTTCAGGAAGCTGAATAATGTACCTAAATTTAACGCATACCTGATGAGGTGGGTTGATGAGCTTGTGGACAGGTTGGGAGGTGCCAGGTACATAACAACCCTAGACCTAACTAAGGGCTACTGGCAAATCCCTTAAATGGAGTTAGCAAAAGAAAAAACTGCCTTTTCTACACCCGAGGGGTCCTTCCAGTACAAGCGAATGCCGTTTGGTCTGCCCCTGCACCTTCCAGAGAATGATGGACAAAACCTTGAGGCCGCATCGCCCCTATGCAGCCACCTATCTGGATGATGTGGTCATCCACAGTCCAGATTGGGAACCGCATCTGCCCCAAGTACAAGCAGTCGTAGATTCTCTGAGGGTTGCAGTTTTAACAGCCAACCTGAAAAAGTGTGCCATAGGACTGGAGGACGTCAAATACCTTGGGTATGTTATTGGTTGGGGACTGATCAAGCCCCAGATCAATAAGATCGAGGCAATCCAAAAATGGCCCCAACCGGTGAATAAAAAACAGGTTTGTGCCTTCCTGGGAATTACAGGGTATTACAGACGGCTCATCCCCGACTTTGCCAGCATTGCCATCCCTCTGACCGATCTGACAAAGGGCAGAGTGGCTATCAAGTGGGCCTTAGAGGCGCTGAAGTACTACCGTTTAGGTAGGTCATTTAGACTAGTCACCAACTATGCCCCCCCTGAAGTGGATGTGTGACAACAGGGAGGTGGTTCCTGGCCCTACAGCCATTTAAGTTCACAGTGGAACACTGGGCAGGAAGACTCCAGAACAATGCCCTCTTCCGGGTCCACTGTATGGTTGGGACAGTTGCTCAGCCGCAGGGGCTTGAGCAGAGGGGGAGGATATATGACAATATGCGAGGCAAAGTGGTAGATGGACGCAAACTGTCGCCTCATATGCGTTCATGTGGACTGGATTAAGCGGAGTCCGGTCTGGATTTTACCAGCCACCATGGCAGGGCTGGTTCCGGTCCGGAGTTTGTGGTCCACTGGAGTCCACCAGCAGGTGGCTTAAATAACCAGGAAGAGAACACATTCTAGCTCTGACCCAGAGAAAGGGAACTGAGGGAGCTCTGTATCTGTTTTAGGCTTTTGTTTTGTGGGTGTCGGGGGCCAGCCCCACACCGTATAGTGAGGAAACTATACTGTTAGTTTTATTTTCTGTCTTGTGTGTTTTTAACCTACAAACCTTTTTGCAATAAACCTGGCAAGCCGCCAGATTTTTAAAAAAATTGCCTGCACGCTGACTATTTTCCTCAGGATCCCCACGAGCTAATCTCTCACAATATTAAAAGAGGCATGTACCAACTTTGCTTCTACTGCCACCTAAGGTTTGGGCCCCTTCTTTAACTCCACCAGAGCCTCTATAAACTGGAGATTCAACTCCTCCTGAGCTGCCAGGGCCTGGCGATTCGCCTTCTGCTGTTGGTGAATTTCCTCCTGCTGTGCTGCAGCGGTCTGGCGACTTTCCTCCTGCTATGCTGCAGTGGCTTGGGCGACCTGGAGGTTGGTTTCCCACTGGGCCGCAGTTGCCTGTAGCAAGGCCTTCAACATTTCCTCCATGCTAGAAAGATGCCCGCTGAAACCCACCACGTGTGGCCGATTAGCTTGTGGGGATCGCTTTTCGGAGGAAAATAGTCAGCATGCAGGCCAATTTCTTTAGAATCTAGCGGCGATAAACTAAACAATCGGGTTTCCTCCCTATATGGTGTGGGGCTGGCCCCGACACCCACAAAACATAAGCACAATGCAAACCTTGTTTTAGAGTCCCAAATAGCACACAGAGCTCACTCAGCTTCCCCCCTCTGAGTTCCAAGATAGAGCGCTCCTCTGATCTCTGAAGAGAGGTTTGGGTGGACCAGAAAGTCTGGGCCAGAACCAGCTCTGCCACGGTGGCTGGCAAAATCCGGGTCGGACTCGCTAGTCCACTCCAAGTGAATGCATGCGAGGTGACAAATATCGCCCGTCCATTATCGCACCTCGCATACTGTCACACATTCTTGAGCAGAGGATAGGCCAAAGGACAGTGCGACAATCTGAAAGTGCGAGGCACAGAAAGCGTTAATAAGGGGGGTAAATGGGAACATGCTGATAGGCCCCCTGGATGTCCCTGGTTGTCATATTGCCACAAAACCATTCATATGCTTCATGACTTTAGCTGGGATCCCCACCCTACCCCTGACAGTAGGGATGTTCCTCAGGTTGAGGAGGCATGCTCCAACCTCTGACGATCCAAGGAATATGGTCACAGGGGGAAATCAAGTTCCCCACCAACATCTTGGAGCTCAAGCAGTCCGGTTGACTCTGCAGCACTGGACCCTTTTCTAAAAGGACACCCACTCGGTGCAATCAGACAATGCCATGACTATGGCCTACATCAGCCTTCAAGGTTGAAGATTATCTGGCTGCCTTGAAGGAAGCAAACTGGAAAACCTCATGGACAGCAGCTCACAGTCCAGCAATCTCTGCAGTCCACATACCAGAAGTAGGCAACTGAGAAGTGGATTACTTCAGCCACCATCTCCTGGATCAAGGTAAATAGGCCATTCATCAAAATGCCTTCAACCTGTTATGCCAGATGGGGGGACTCTGGATGTGGACATCCTAGCCTTCACATTCAACAACAGACTGCCTCTGTTAGTTACCAGAATCAGGGATCCTTTAGCTTTAGCCTCAGATGTTTTGATAACCCCCTGTTTTTCTAATTTCTTGAGACACTAACAAGCCAGGACAGTACAAATATTCCCCAAATTACCCCTTTTTGGAAAGTAGACATTCCAATGTATTTAGTAAGAGGCATGGTGAGTTTTTTGAAGTTGTAATTTTTTCCCTATAATTCTTAGCAAAATGAAGATTTTTTTTTTCACAAAATTGTCAAATTAACAGGCTATTTCTCTCAAATGGCATATGCATACTTGCAACTACACCCAAAAACGCATTCTGCTACTTTTCCTGAGTATGGAGATACCACATGTGTGAGACTTTTTCACAGCCTGCAACCTACAACATGCAGGGAGCACTGTCAGGTGTTCTAGGAACATAAATTACACATTTAACCACTTGGCGTCTGCCCACCGTGAAATGACAGCAGGGCGGAACGGCTATTGTTGAGGGTGGACGTCATATGAAGTCGCCCCTTTAAGCCGAGTTTGCGCGCGCATCCCGGCTCTGTCAGTGTCGGCGTGTCCCCAGGACTTACTGTGTCACCGACAGGGGTGAACAGCCATGGTCATGGCTGTTTACCATGTGATCTTCATGTCACTTCGTCACGGCCGATCACAAATGGTACGGCCCCCGTTCGCACGGCGTGCTACGCATGCACGTCGGTGGCAACGTGTTCCCAGGGAACACTGCCTGTCACCGACACTGGTATCAGCCACTGGCTGGCAGCTGTTACCTTGTGATCGGCTGTGATCTACTTCACAGCCGATCACATCCAATGTAAACAGAACGGTAACTCACTGTTACCAGCTCTTCTCTCCACACACAGTTTCTAGTGTGAGGAGAGAAGAGCTGGGATCAGTGAGTTACTGATCTGTAAAGTAAAAACGCACACTGTCACAGACCCCCCTGCCCCTCCCAATGCACCAGTCACCCAACAGTCACCCCATCTGCCCCCATAAAGTGTACCTGTCATCATAAAATGCACCTGTCATCAGACTGCCATCATAAAGTGCACTTTTCACCCGTCACCCGTCAGTGACCGTGACATGTCACCCATCAGTGACCGTAGCATGTCACCCGTCACTGACCACCGCCAATCACCTGTCACCCATCACTGTCACAGTCACCCGTCATGCATCTGTGACCACCGCCAGTCATCCGTCATGCATTAGTGATCACCACCAGACACCGGTCACCCATTAGTGACCACCTCCAGACACCCATCACCCATCAGTGACCACCACCAGACACCCGGCACCCATCAGTGTGCACCGCCAGTCATCCATCAGTGACCTCCACCAGTCACCCGTCACCCATCAGTGACCACCACCAGTCACCTGTCACCCATCAGTGACCATCACCAGACACCCGTCACCCATCAGTGACCACCACCAGAGACCCGTCACCCATCAGTGACCACCGCCAGTCACCCATCACCTATCAGTGACCACCGCCAGTCACCCATCACCCATCAGTGACCACCGCCAGACACCCATCACCCATCAGTGACCACCGCCAGACACCCGTCACCCATCAGTGACCACCGGCAGTCACCCATCAGTGACCACCGGCAGTCACCCATCAGTGACCATCGCCAATCACCTATTAGTGACCGTCACACCCATGAGTAAACATCACCTGTAAAGGTCTCACACATGTGGTATCGCCATACTCGGGGGGAGTAGTAGAATGTATTTTGGGGTGTCATTTTTGCTATGTACATTCTATGTGTTGGAAATATATAAATGGACAACTTTGTGTAAAAATAAAAGTGTTTTCATTTTTTTCCCACATTTTCCAAAAACTACTGGAAAAAAATGACATGTTGAAAAGACTCATTATGCCTCACAGATTATACGTTGGGGTGTTTGCTTTCCAAAATGGGGTAATTTTGTGGGCAATCCCATTGTCCTGGTGCTCCAGGACCTTCAAAAGTGTAATAGGTATGTGGTTGAGAAATGAGATGTGTAATTTACGCTTGTAGAAAGCCTGAAGGTGCTGGTTCAATGTTGGGCCTCTGTATGTGGTCAGGCTGTGTAAAAGTCTCACACGTGTTATCGCCATACTCAGGAGGAATAGCAGAATGTATTTTGGGGTGTCATTTTTGCTATGTACATGCTATTTTTTGGAAATACCTTATAAATAGACAACTTTGTGTAAAATGCGTTTTCATTTTTTTCCCACATTTTCCAAAAACTACTGGAAAAAAATGAACTGTTCAAAAGACTCATTATGCCTCAAAGATTATTCGTTGGGGTGTTTGCTTTCCAGAATGGCATCATTTTGTGGGCAATTCCATTGTCCTGGTGCTCCAGGGCCTTCAAAAATGTGATAGGCCGTCATGACATTAGATGTGTAATTTATGTCCCTAGAATACCTGACGGTGCTCCCTGCATGTTGAGCCTCTGTATGTGGCCAGGCAGTGAAAAAGTCTCAGACATGTGATATCGCCATATTCAGGAGGAGTAGCAGTATGTGTTTTGGGGTATAATTTGTGGTATGCATATGCTGGGTGTGAGAAATAACCTGTTTGTGAAAAAAAAAGAAAAAAATCTTCATTTTGCAAAGAATTGTGGGAAAAAATTACATCTTCAAAAAATTCACCATGCCTCTTACTAAATACCTTGGAATGTCTACTTTCCAAAAAGGGGTCATTACGGGTGTTTGCGGTCGCAAAAATCTCCCGGTAACTTATTGTACCTCTCGACCTTTTTTTGCGGATGTTTGCGGCCGCCGGTTTTGCGGGCACACATACTCCGGTATCTCAGATGTTCGATACCACGGTTAGTAACTTTTAACTAGTGTGGACTAGTGTGGACTATATGACTACCGGATAGAGTAAAGAACTCTGGGATTGTTCGGTCCTTTCATCTTTATGGGGGGTTTACTGGGGAAAAACCTTTCATCTGTAAGGTTCCATAAATCATTCTCCGTACCACTTAAAAAACTTCTACATTAAAAAAGGGTGTTAAGAAACGTTTTACTTCTAAAAAA
>BLSH010087957.1:0-15199 GCA_018402905.1 Glandirana rugosa
GTAAAGAAGTATGGTGCAACAGGTATTGTGCAGGAGTGAAATCCAAAAGAAGTGTCAACACTTTAGTTGTGACCTCATGGACAGTTTCCTGAAATGTTTGCATAGGTCCACCAAATATGTAGCTCTCAGCTTGGCTGCAAAACCAACAGGCGTCAGAGGCCGTAGGGAAGATATTGTGTAGCAGGGCACAGGGTTTTATACCATCTAGATTGCAGTTTGTACCAGCTCTCCTGGACGTTGATAGACAGAGATCTCTTAGTAACTGCTACAGATTAATGTGTTCCCAATCCTCCTCTGTAAATGTGCACTCTACATCCCAAGTGGCACAGGACACCCCTTTGTTAGCTTTGACAGTTGAAAACATATTGGAGTAGAGTAGTCAAGAAATCATGTGTTGCTGTTTGAACCTGGATGTAAGAGTTTCCAGTCTGGTGAGGTTACTAGTGTACAAGTGCTTTGTTGTAGGGTCATTGAGATACGTTATATGGAAATGTGGCCACAGGAAAATTCAGTGACTGTTCTGAGCTGTAGTCAGGGCAGGTGGTCTTTAAAATGACCGTTGAAAAAAAGTATTTGGCTACTAAGTGCGACTCAGGCCATATATCTCTCAAGAAGCCTCAAACGAGGCCTGGAGGGAATTTCCTGTTCTGGTGAAGCAGAGTTGAGGATCCCGTTGTGGAGGAGAGAGTTCGATTTTTATTCCAAAGCAGCGGAGCATGCCTCCTATGAAAAAGGGGACTCTCACTGCTGTAGGGAAGAACTGAGGCCATATCCATGGTAACAAGCCTAATGTATATGTTCTATCATGTTACATTGTTCTAATGTGACCCAATCTTTAGAAGTGGCATTCACATTTCAATCTACTATCCTAGTGAGATAGCAATCCCAGAAATATTTCTGTACATTGGGCAATCCAATTCCCTGTTTGCTTTTTGGATAGGAGATAGTTCAGTAGCTAATTCTTAGGGCCCAATTAGATGATAAGAATGAAGAGCACAGACTCTTAAAGAGGAAGTAAACCCAGATTGGGTTTACTTCCTCAATATAACCCTGTAAAGTAGAAGCATAATGGGCTACTATGCATTGCATAGTAGCCCATTATATGGCACTTACCTGGAAAGGAAGCCTTTAGCGTCCAGCGATGTCCCCGCTCCAGGCCGCGTCCATCTTCTGCCCCTCTTCCTTCCGGGGCCGCGATTCTGGCTCTGTGACTGGCCAGAGTCGCGTGACGTCACTCCCGCGGGAGCCGCCAGTCACAGCACAGGGTCAGTGGAGAAACGACACGAAGGCCGCATGACGTCGGCACATGCAAAACACTACATATCTCCTGAACCGTACAGGTTTGGGAGATATGCAGTGCACCTACAGGTAAGCTTTATTCTAGGCTTACCTGTAGGTTAAAGTGGTTGTCATGGGTTGACAACCGCTTTAATTTTCCTAAAATATGACTTGTGTAGCTACAGCGGAATAATTTAAAAAATAGAATAGGTTCCTTGGAAGGACATTCGTTTTATTAATTGCAGCCCTTCCAAACCTCGAAAAGTACAGTTTCACCCAGGCTTTTGGGTCATGTTGGAGTTCAAGCAGAGGTTGAAAGCTTCTCAGTGTTTTTTAGCGTAACATGTTAAGCATCATATAATAAACATTCCCCAGTAAACTATTTCTTAAAACTCTTACCCCAAGAATTTGCAGTTTACAATTCTCAATGCTGGGTCCTGATCTCTCAGTGCCACTTTCTTGAACTTCTGGTTTTCACAGGAAACAGTTAACATTAGACAGTGCAATCTGGACAATGCAATCTGTTAGTATGATAAAGGGAGGGGGAGAAGTAAGTAGAGTCTGTATAAGTGCCTTGTCATCCTAGGCTATGGGACTGTGGCTTTCCCGTATGTTTGCTGCACTGATTCACAGACTTCTATTATATCTGGCGGGTTTGGTGTATTTTCTGAAAGCTAATGAATGCAGGAGCCTTAGGCCCCTTTTAAGTGATCAGTCCGATCGGGTCCGCCTGCCCACTTTTTTTTCTTTGCGATTGTGTTTAAACAGTGGGTTAACATCCAACAGCGATTGTTCCCACAGAAAATGATGATACTGAATATTGTTTAAAATTGTCATTATGCTATTCAAAATAAAACATTTAAAATTCTGAACCATTTAATTTCATTGTGGTCTGTGTGGGCGATTAGCTAGTGGGGATCAGCTTTTCTGGAGGAACAGAGTCAGCGTGCAGGCAATTTTCCTTAAAATCTGGCAGCTTACCAGGTTTATTAATAAAATAAGGTTTTCAGGTAAAACAAAACAAAACATAAAAAAAGTCCTTGCCATCTGGTGCTAAACTAAACAATATAGTTTCCTCACTATAACAAAACAGAAGCAAAAAGGCAAACCTTGTCTTTCAAAGTCCAAACAGACACAGAGCTCCCTCAGATCCCTCTCTATGAGTTTCTGGTCATTAAATGCAGCTGAAGAGGGGTTTGGGTGGACCGGGCCTGAACCAGCAATGCCACAGTGGCTGGCAAAACCCGGGTTGGTCTCTCACTAGTCTACACCATGAGAGGTGACAAATATCGCCCGTCCATTATCACGGCGCGCATAACGTCACATATCCCCCCCCTCTGCTCAAGCCCCTGGGGCGGAGCAACTGTCCCGAGCATACAGTGGACCCAGGAAAGGCCATCGGATTTATTTGGGAGCCTTCCCGCCCGGTGTTCCACTGTGAACTTGAATGGCTGTAAGGCCAGGAACCACCTAGTCACCTGGCTATTTTTCTCCTTGTTACACATCCACTTCAGCGGGGCATGGTCGGTGACTAGTATGAATGATCTGCCTAGCAGGTAGTACTTCAGGGCCTTTAAGGCCCACTTGATAGCCAGGCACGCCTTCTCCACAATGGCATAGTTCCTCTCATGCCTGTTAAGCTTTATGCTTAAGTAGACGACAGGGTGCTGCACCCGTCTCTGATTTGGGACAGAACAGCACCTAGTCCCACCTCAGAGGTGTCTGTCTGTACAACAAACTCTTTCGTGAAGTCCGGGGTCATGAGCACTGGTTGTACATAAGGGGCCTGCTTCAACTTCTGGAAGGCCTTCTCGGCTTCCCGATTCCATTTAACCATGCCCGACACTCTACCCTTTGTCAATCGGTCAGAGGGACGGCAGTGGTGGCAAAGTTGGGTATGAAACGCCCGTAATACCCTCTAATCCCCAGGAAGGCCTGAACCTGTTTTTTATTTACCGGTTGAGGCCACTTTTGAATTGCCTTGATCTTGTTGGTCTGGGGCTTGATCAATCCCTGACCAATAACATACTCAGATAATTGGCTTCCTCCAGGCCTATGGTGCACTTTTTTGGATTGGCTTCCCTAAGGGAATCTACCACTGCTTGTACTTAGGGCAGATGCCATTCCCAAACTGGGGTGTGGATGACCACATCATCCAACTAGGCGGCTGCATAGGAGCGATGTGGCCTTAACGTTTTGCCCATCATTCTTTGGAACGATGCAGGGGTCCCATGCAGCCCAAACGGCATTCGCTTGTATTGTAAGAACCCCTTGGAAGTAGAAAAGGGCATTTTTTCCTTTGCTGACTCCGTGAGGGGGATCTGGCAGTAGCTAGGTCTAGGGTTGTTATTTACCAGGCACCTCCCAACCCGTCTACCCGTGGGATCAAGTACACGTCAAATTTAGACACGTCATTCAGCTACCTGAAATCATTACAGAACCTGATAGTGCCATCAGGCTTTGGGACCAGTACTGTGGGGCTCGACCAGGCAGTGTGGGACTCCTCTATCACGTCCAACTCCAACATGTTTTTATTTCCTTTGCCACCGCGCTCTTGTCTAGCCTCAGGTATCCGGTAAGGGTTTACATTTACACGGACCCCTGGTTCCATAACTATGTCATGTTGTATTATGGTGGCCAGTCCGGGTAGGGGAGAGAAAAAGTCTCTATTTTTACTTATAAATCCTCTACGTCATTTTGTTGCATCAGTGACAAGGACTCGGTTATGGGGACGTCTGGGGTCAGGGGTAGCCTGTCCTTTTGGGGAGTGGGCACTGCCAATAAACTCTTTCTGTCCTTTTAAGAAATTTACATGGTAAATCTGCTCCCGATTCCTTTTCCCTGGCTGGTAAACTTTGTAGTTCACTTCCCCCACTCTTTCCCTAATCTCAAAGGGACCCTGCCATTTTGCTAGGAATTTACTTTCAACCATGAGGACTAGTTCAAGCACTCTGTTTCCGGGTTTGAAAGTCTGGGTTTTGGCACCCCGATTATAAACCCTTCTCTGAGCTTCCTGGGCTTGCTCCATATGCTCTCGCACAAGGGGCAAGACAGCTGCGATTCAATCCTGCATCAAGGAGACGTGCTCTATAACGTGGCCTCTCCTTCCCATGTCTCTATTGCGACATCTAGCAGCCCCTTGGGATGTCTACCATACAAGAGTTCAGGGGGGGAATACCCCCTAAATGCCCGTGGAACCTCTCGGATGGCAAACATGAGGTACGGCAACAAAAAATCCAAATTCCGCCCATCTTTATCCACCACATTTTTTAACTTACTCTTGAGGGTCTTGTTAAATCTTTCCACCAGACCGTCAGTTTGGGGATGGTAAACAGAGGTACGGAGATGGGAGATTTTGTACACTCTGGACATGAATGGGGTACCCTGATCCGTCAATCCGACGCATAACGTCACCCCTGCTATGGGCTACCAAATTACTGAAGTGGCACTTGCTCTTCAAAAAGTCGAACACCCTTGGTATAGGGAGACACAACTAGTCATTGCATGCAAGGGTGGCTCCGTAGGATGCTGCAAGAGAAAGGAGCCCCCCCCCCCGAAACAGGAAACATAGGGCAGAAGTCATGGCACCAGATAAACTGAAACATAGGCAAAGAAAAAAAGATAAAGCAGCTGCATACTCAGTAACTGATTAAATCAGCTGCTGAAAGTGTGTAAAAAGTAAGGGTTTAATATTACATTAGGAATTTATGTAAATGGGCTTCATCATCATCATAAGCAAGTGCTATAACTGCACCCTATGTTCTTAATAAATACGTTTATTTCCTGTCCTGGTAACCTCACAGGAAGTAAAATAAATACCCTCATTATGGTCACAGATTTACAGTTTAAATAACATGTTCTATCCTAAACTGTAAAAATGTTGGCTTTAGTTGAACTTTAAAGCAAACCTGTGCTTTATATCCAATTTCCCAAGTTTGTCCCTGGTGTTATTTATATACTGTAGTAGAAGGTATTGTTGGTGTTCTGTCCTGTTCTATCTTGTGGATCTTAACAATGATTCAAGATTTTAATGTTTCCAATTATGCCTTTACACAGTGGTTAGGGAACCCCCCAGGCTCATTCTTTTGCTTCTGCAACCCACTGTATTCTTTTTTTTGTGATTATCCTAGTATACAGCATTTTTGGATTTGTATATGCCCATTGTAGAGTGTTTTGTGCTTATTCTCCTGACAGCTATGATTTTTGTGCCCCTGAAGCCAATGCTTGCCTACTGCCACATTTGCCTGAATATTACTACATATAACAAACACAGTAAAGGCGCTTCCATGGATGCCACTAATATTTTGAAAGTACAGTCTGATATATTACAACAGTTTAGTGCTATGGTGCCATTGTCGGTGTTCAGTACCAAGTCAGTGGTCTATGTTTTTTGGAACTATTATAGTAAACTTTAATGTGCCAACAACTCTATCAGTATCAAATTATGCCCCTAAAAACTATGATATTTTGTCTATGACCCCAATTTGGCATAGCATGCTACATGTACTTCAATGTCACTGCCCCCAGCCCAGCCCCACCCCCAGAATTTCAGACTCCACCGGAATGAAAAAAGTTCCTTAGTTATGCATGTAACAGTTACCTTCAGATGTTTGTGCTTCAGATAAATTGTTCTATATTATACCTTGGGTGCCCTGAATCCTGGGGTACTCTAGTATGCAAATATTGACTCCATTGCCCTGGTCAAGAGCTTGACAATATTGGACCATCACCGTGTTGAGTAAAACCTTAGCATTCGGGGAACCTGGTCTAACATGAAGGTTTCTGAAGATGTCTGCTATAGTGTACCAGCTGCAGTTTATTTTAATATTTTCACTTCAGTCACACAATATAGAATTCTCTCAGCATCTTTTATCACCAATGCAATCAATGCATGCATAACATGACACCAATGGTAATAGGCTGTTATTGTGAAACAGAAATGGCTACCCTTGTTTTTTGGAACATGGCTACAACTGAAATGTTTAAGGATTATATTTATACAACTTTGGCTAAGAGCAAGAAGCAGGCATTATTTTAATCGATTTCTATTTGGGCAATACCACCTATCTAATCCTACATGCAAAGTCTACTCATAAAATGCCAAAAAATAAGGAATACTCTCTGCAGCATATAAAGTACACCTACACTAAGGCCCCATTCACACCTTGGCATTCCTGGAATGTGCAAAAACATGCCAAAAGGCACATTGCACTTGCGAAGCAATTAATGTTTAATGGCACCCTAAATGTGGGTAGCAATTGCGCATTTTGTTGTGTACTTGGTGTGTGCAAGGACACAAGAAATGTGCCAAAATGTGCATTGCAAACAAGTGTGAGGCTAACTGAAAAAAAAAAGTGCAGAAGCCACTTTGGTGCATAGGGCAGCTCACTCACGTGAATGTACTGTTGCACAACAAACGTGCAAACAAAACATGTCTGCCATTGCTGATCTCTTTCTTAAAATGCTAGTTGCCTGGTTGTCTCTATATTCAAAACTATGAGTCACTGACAGGACACAAGTATGCAGAAGAATGAAGGGAGGGGGCAGAATGAAGTCAGGGCTTATGATCTGCATACTTGTTCTGGGTTGGTGAATGAAAAATATGGAAGCCATTGGAACAGTGTAAAAGCCAAGCGATTAGCACTGTATGCGGGGCTATGTTTGCCATAGGCTTCTGATGAACCAGTGCCTATGGCAGCAGTGTTAAAAGGGGTATATCAATGCTTGAAAATGTACAAATTGAAGTGTAGTTTTTCTTTCTTATTTAATTTGACCTTTTTTTGGACCTGTTTGGCTAAATTCAGCAAGAGAACTGCAGGGACAGATAGGGCATGTTGAAAGGAGGCTTAAGTCTCTTTAAAGTTTAGAACATATAAAGCCATCTCTCTTTTCTCTTGTTTTGGTGTATGCTCATACTTGCCAACATCTTCGTCCCACTCTGAGACACTGTCTTCACTGCCCACTAGGGATGGGCCAAATGGACCCCTCTTTGGTCCGCACCAGAACTTTCAAACACCGCGAAAGTTTGGACCTGAATAACAAACCCCGTTAAAGTCAATGGGACCTGAAAGTCAAAAATTAAAAGTGCCCATTTTGAAGACTTGTATGCAAGTAATTGGATATACAATGGTTATAGGGGTCCGAGTCCTGCCCTGGGGGACATGCATCAATGAACAAAAAGTTTGTAAAAGACGTTTTAAAAATGAGCAGTGATTTTTTTATTTTCAAAGTGAAATCATAAAAATGAAAAATTCCTTCCAATATAGTGCCTGGGGGGTCCCCTTAGTCTAACTGTAAAGTGGCAAATCTGTACCATGTCTAGAATCTGCTGCAGCAATAATTGAATTTATAACGCCAAAAAAATGACAATTTCCCTGAAAGCTGCCTTTATTTTGCTCAGCAACAGCTGGGGAGCCAGTGTGTGTGTATAATGAGGTCACAATGTAGTGCACTGGGAACAAAATTAGAGATTTTTTGGATACATTCTGGTGTCCCTTTTGACACCAGAGCCCAGAAAAATTGGGCTCTGGGTGTCGATGGTGCTTTCACACCATAACCCTATAGAGGTGCACTTCATTAAAGCAAGAATTGGCCTTTGTGTAAAAAAAATGCAACGATATGCACCTGTCAAACAGGTGCAGAAAAATGGGTCTTTTGGTGTCGGTGGCACCTTCCCACCGTAACCCTATAGAGGTACTCTTGATAAAAGCAAGAATTGGCCTTGCTGTAAAAAATTGCAATGATATGCACCTGTCAAACAGGTGCAGAAAAATTGGTCTTTGGGTGTCATGGCGCCCACCATAACCCTATAGAGATGGTCTTGATGAAGGCAAAAAAATTGCAATGATATGCACTCGTCAAACAGATGCTGAAAAATTGGTCTTTGGGTGTAAATTGTGCCCATGAAACCTATACCAAAAACATTCTTCCAAATTAAATGATTGAAGATCCTCAAAGCTAGGCAGCCTTGAAGTCCTGCAGAGATTCCACATCCCCCAAAAAAATAATCAGTGACATCAGCATCAGGGGCTTCATAGCTGGTAATGCAGGACTGATTCATTTTTATAAAAGTCAAACGGTCCACAGAGTCTGTGGACAGACGCGCTCTATGATCAGTAATGAAACCTCCTGCAGCATTGAATGCCAATTCTGAAAGCACGCTGGGTGCAGGGCAGCCCAACAACTCAATAGCATACTGGGCAAGTTCTTACCAGTGGTCTATTCTCATGACCCAGTAAGCCAGTGGATCGTCAACTGGAAAGCTGTCCATCTCTGTTTTGGCCCCGAGGTAATCTTCCACCATGTGATGCAGACGCTGTTGATGGGATGTGGAAGATGACAGCCCTGGGCGGTGAGGACTAGAAAAATTCCGAAATGCATCACTTAGGTGGATGCCTTCTCCTCTCTTGACCAATAGAAGACTCAGAACTACGTTTTCCACGACACTGTAACCTACTGGAGTCGGGAAAAACGCTCAGTAAAATCCTCTTTAACGTGTCCTCAAGAGATTTTATCTTCTGCACAGTCTGTTGGGATGGGATGGGTTCTAAGACCTTCCCCTTATAGCAGTGGTCAAGGAGGGTTGCCAACCAGTAATGATCATTCTCCTTTATGGCACGTATTCTTGGGTCCTTCCGCAGGCTTTAAAGCATGAGGTTGCCCATGTGCCTCAAATGTGCCGAGGCTTGAGAAGCAGACTCCTCGGGGTCACTCAGGATGACAGCATCTGGAACTTCCTCCTCCCAGCCACGTACTACTCCCAAAGGTCCTGGGGGTGGAAAGCCATCGCTTACAGATTGACGCATGTCTTCCTCTTCTTCGAAGCCTGCGAAAGTACCAGAATCCTCCTCCTCATCTTCCTCCCCTTCCTCCCGTCCTGTGTGTTCTGTGACATAGAAATGATGGTGTCTGGATAAAGTGGGCCTTGAGAGGAAAGGAAGTCCTCCTCTTCCTCCTGCTGCTCTGCCTCCAGTGCCCTATCCATAATGCCATGCAGAGTCTGCTCCAGCAGGAGCACAACAGGGATTGTGTCACTAATGCATGCACTGTCACGGCTCACCATCTTTGTGGCCTCCTCAAATGGTGACAGTACAGTGCATGCATCCTTAATGATCAGCCATTTGCATGGGGAAAAAAGCAAAGGAGGCCTGAGCCTGCAGCCATGCCGTACTCGCACAGGTACTCGTTGACGGCCCTCTGCTGCATGTATAGCCTCTGCAGCATTGCCAAAGTCGTGTTCCACCTGGTGGGCATATCACAAATCAGGAGGTTTACAGGCAGGTGGAATTCCTGCTGAATTCAAGCCAACCGAGCACTGGCTGTTTATGACCACCTGAAATGGCTACAGACTCTTCTGGCCAGCTTTAGCACATCTTCCACCCCTGGGTACGTATTTAGGAAATGCTGCACCACCAAATTGAGGACATGTGCCAGGCATGGCACATGTGTCAACTTTCCCTGTCTAAGGGCGGACAGGAGGTTTGAGCCATTATCGCACAATACCATTGCTGGTTCCAGCTGGCATGGTGTGAAATACCTCTGGGCCTGTCCCTGCAGAGCTGCAAGAATCTCTGCTCCGGTGTGGTTCCTGTCCCCTAGACACACCAGCTGAAGCACTGCATGGCATCTTTTAGCCTGACTTATAATATAGTGCAATATAATGTGTCAAACATACAGTGATGCACAAAACTATATGGCGTTAAACTTGCAGTAACGCACACAGAAGTAAATGGCGTTAAACTGGCAGTAATGCACACAGAAGTAAATGGCGTTAAACTGGTAGTAATGCACAAAAATATATGGAGTTAAGCTGGCAGTAATGCACACAAAACTATATGGCATTAAACAAGTAGTAACGCACACTGAAGTAAATGGTGTTAAACTAGCAGTAACGTACACAGAAGTAAATGGCGTTAAACTGGCAGTAACGCACACAGAAGTAAATGGCATTAAACTTGCAGTAATGCACAAAACTATATGGCGACAAACTGGCAGTAACGCACACAGAACTATATGGCGTTAAACTGGCAGCAACACACAAAACTATATGGCGTTAAACTGGCAGTAATGCACACAGAATAGATGGCATTAAACTGGCAGTAACACACAAAATTATACGGCATTAAACTGGCAGTAACACACAAAACTATATGGCGTTAAACTGGCGGTAACACACCAAATTATATGGCGTTAAACTTGCAGTAACGCACACAGAATTAAATGGCGTTAAACTTGCATTAACGCACAGAACTATATGGCGTTAAACTGGCAGTAATGCACAAAACTATATGGCGTTAAACTGGCAGTAATGCACACAGAAGTAAATGGCGTTAAACTGGCAGTAACGCACACAGAAGTAAATGGTGTTAAACTGGCAGCAACGCACAAAACTATATGGCATTAAACTGACAGTAATGCACACAGAAGTAACTGGCGTTAAACTGGCAGTAACGCACACAGAAGTAAATGGCATTAAACTTGCAGTAATGCACAAAACTATATGGCATTAAACCGGCAGTAACGCCCAAAACTATATGGCCTTAAACTGGCAGCAATGCACACAGAAGTAAATGCTGTTAAACTGGCAGTAACGCACACAGAAGTAAATGGCGTTAAACTGGCAGCAACGCACAAAACTACATGGCATTAAACTGACAGTAACGCACACAGAAGTAACTGGCGTTAAACTGGCAGTAACGCAGACAGAAGTAAATGGTGTTAAACTTGCAGTAATGCACAAAACTATATGGCGTTAAACTGGCAGTAATGCACAAAATTATATGGTGTTACACTGGCAGTAACGCACACAGAACTATATGGCGTTAAACTGGCAGTAATGCATACAGAACTACATGGCGTTAAACTGGCAGTAACGCACACAGAAGTAAATGGTGTTAAACTTGCATTAAGGCACAAAACTATATGGCATTAAACTGGCAGTAACACATACAGAAGTAAATGACGTTAATCTAGCAGTAACACACACAGAAGTATATGGTGTTACACTGGCAGTAACGCACACAGAACTATATGGCGTTAAACTGGCATTAATGCACACAGAACTACATGGCATTAAACTGGCAGTAATGCACACAGAAGTAAATGGTGTTAAACTTGCATTAACGCACAAAACTATATGGCGTTAAACTGGCAGTAATGCACACAGAAGTAAATGGGGTTAAACTGGCAGTAAAGCATACAGAAGTAAATGACATTTAACTGGCAGTAACGCACAAAACTATATGGCATTAAACTGGCAGTAACGCACACAGAAGTAAATGGTGTTAATCTAGCAGTAACACACACAGAAGTAAATGGTGTTAATCTAGCAGTAACACACACAGAAGTAAATGATGTTAAACTGGCAGCAAAGCACAAAACTATATGGCATTAAACTGGCAGTAATGCACACAGAAGTAACTGGCGTTAAACTGTCAGTAACGCACACAGAAGTAAATGGCGTTAAACTTGCAGCAATGCACAAAACTATATGGCATTAAACCGGCAGTAACGCACACAGAAGTAAATGGCGTTAAACTTGCAGTAATGCACACAGAAGTAAATGGTGTTAAACTTGCAGTAATGCACAAAACTATATGGTGTTAAACTGGCAGAAACGCACACAGAAGTAAATGGCGTTAAACTGGCAGTAACACACAAAAATATATGGCATTAAACTGGCAGTAACACACAAAACAATATGGCGTTAAACGTGCAGTAATGCACACAGAAGTAAATAGTGTTAAACTTGCAGTAACGCACAAAACTATATGGTGTTAAACTAGCAGTAACGCACACAGAAGTAAATGGCGTTAAACTGGCAGTAAAGCACACGGAAGTAAATGGCGTTTAGCTGACAGTAATGCACAAAACTATATGGCGTTAAACTGGCAGTAATGCACACAGAAGTAAATGATGTTAAACTGGCAGTAACGCACACAGAAGTAAATGGTGTTAAACTGGCAGCAACGCACAAAACTATATGGCATTAAACTGACAGTAATGCACACAGAAGTAACTGGTGTTAAACTGGCAGTAACGCACACAGAAGTAAATGGCATTAAACTTGCAGTAATGCACAAAACGATATGGCATTAAACTGGCAGTAACGCAGAAAACTATATGGCGTTAAACTGGCAGTAACGCACACAGAAGTAAATGCTGTTAAACTGGCAGTAACGCACACAGAAGTAAATGGCGTTAAACTGGCAGCAACGCACAAAACTACATGGCATTAAACTGACAGTAACGCACACAGAAGTAACTGGCGTTAAACTGGCAGTAACGCAGACAGAAGTAAATGGTGTTAAACTTGCAGTAATGCACAAAACTATATAGCGTTAAACTGGCAGTAACGCACAAAATTATATGGCGTTAAACTGGTTGTAACACACACAGAAGTAAATGGCGTTAAACTCGCAGTAACACACAAAACTATATGGCGTTAAACTGGCAGTAACACACAAAAATATATGGCGTTAAACTGGCAGCAACACACAAAACAATATGGCGTTAAACTTGCAGTAACACATACATAAGTAAATGGCGTTAAACTGGCAGTAACACACACAGAAGTAAATGGCATTAAACTGGCAGTAATGCACACAGAAGTCAATGGCATTAAACTTGCAGTAACGCAATCAAATATATGGTATTAAACCGTCACTACACTGACGCTATCTGAACTGTCCCTACTCTAGCTATACACTAATGTAAAGATTAGTAACACTGTCTCACTACACTACAGTGAAACTATCTGAGCTGTCCCTACTCTAGCTGCACACTATGCAAATTTGATTACTCACACTACACAGACACACTCCGCGAATACACTATAATATACTGCAATATAATGTGCCAAACATACAGTGACGCACAAAACTATGTGGTGTTAAACTTGCAGTAACGCACACAGAAGTAAATGGTGTTAAACTGGCAGTAACGCACAAAACTATATGGTGTTAAACTGGAAGTAACGCACACAGAAATATTTGGCGTTAAACTTGCAGTAATGCACAAAACTATATGGTGTTAAACTGGCAGAAATGCACAAAGAAGTAAATGGCGTTAAACTGGCAGTAAAACACAAAAATATATGGCATTAAACTGGCAGTAACACACAAAACAATATGGCGTTAAACTTGCAGTAATGCACACAGAAGTAAATGGTGTTAAACTGGCAGTAACGCACACAGAAGTAAATGGCGTTAAACTTGCAGTAACGCACAAAACTATATGGCGTTAAACTAGCAGTAACGCACACAGAAGTAAATGGCATTAAACTGGCAGTAAAGCACAAAACTATATGGTGTTAAACTGGAAGTAACGCACACAGAAATATTTGGCGTTAAACTTGCAGTAATGCACAAAACAATATGGTGTTAAACTGGCAGAAACGCACACAGAAGTAAATGGCATTAAACTGGCAGTAACACACAAAAATATATGGCATTAAACTGGCAGTAACACACAAAACAATATGGCGTTAAACTTGCAGTAATGCACACAGAAGTAAATGGTGTTAAACTGGCAGTAACGCACACAGAAGTAAATGGCGTTAAACTTGCAGTAACGCACAAAACTATATGGCGTTAAACTAGCAGTAATGCACACAGAAGTAAATGGCGTTAAACTGGCAGTAAAGCACACAGAAGTAAATGCCGTTTAACTGGCAGTAATGCACAAAACTATATGGCATTAAACTGGCAGTAACGCACACAGAAGTAAATGCTGTTAAACTGGCAGTAACGCACACAGAAGTAAATGGCGTTAAACTGGCAGCAGCGCAGAAAACTATATGGCATTAAACTGACAGTAACGCACACAGAAGTAACTGGCGTTAAACTGGCAGTAACGCACACAGAAGTAAATGGCATTAAACTTGCAGTAATGCACAAAACTATATGGCGTTAAACTGGCAGTAACACATACATAAGTAAATGGCGTTAAACTGGCAGTAACACACACAGAAGTAAATGGCATTAAACTGGCAGTAATGCACACAAAAGTCAATGGCATTAAACTTGCAGTAAAGCAATCAAATATATGGTATTAAACTGTCACTACACTGACGCTATCTGAACTGTCCCTACTCTAGCTATACACTAATGTAAAGATTAGTAACACTGTCTCACTACACTACACTGAAACTATCTGAGCTGTCCCTACTCTACATATACACTAATGTATGTATGAATGACATAATCTCACTACACTACAGTGAAACTATCTGAGCTGTCCCTACACTAGCTGCGCACTATGCAAAGCTGAATGATGGTCCTCACTACACTCACACTATCCCTAGACTGACACTAAACAAATATGCTACACTGACAATTGAAGCACAATAGCACAGTATAGCACTAGAGTTGAGTGAACCTGAACTGTAAAGTTCGGGTCCGTACCGAACTTTTGGGTGTCCGGGATCCGGACCAGAACCTGGACTTTTCAAAAAAAGTCCGGGTTCGGGTGCGGGGTTCTGGTATTTTATTACACTTGTTGAAAAGCTGCCAAGGGCAGCCAATCAACAAGTGTTTCACTGGTTTTCCCTAGAAGCCATCACAGCCATGCCTACTAATGGCACCTTTTGGTCACTTTGTGAACAACTAACCGACGGGAACCGTCGAAAAGTTGTTCACATTATTTTATGGTCTTGGGGCGTGGGCTTGGGCCTGAAAAAAACTTTTCAGGTCCAAGACCAGGCCTAGGGCCTGTGGGTTTTCAAGCCATGCCTGGGCTTGAAATGTCAAGTCCAAGTGAGTTGAGATCACGATATGACACGATAACACGAAGTTAACAGTCACATCGTATAAACAAATCACAGTCAGATCCCTATCACACTCACATCACTCCTGGTAGTAAGTCGAAACGTATCACGCGTCGATCACATCCCTGTCGAGTCTATCAAAGTGACATCACATCA
>BLSH010087958.1:48757-61341 GCA_018402905.1 Glandirana rugosa
CTCTCAAATAGCAAGATTTTTGTTGATTATGACGTAATCCCCAACAGGAACCTGGCCCTAATGCAGTAGGAGTTGTTTTTAGAACGATAAACTCTCCCTCAGAGCATCAACAGTAACCTGGCCCTAATGCAGTATTAGTTGTTTTTAGAACGATAAACTCTCCCTCAAAGCACCAACAGGAACCTGGCCCTAATGCAGTAGTAGTTGTTTTTAGAACAATAAACTCTCCCTCAAAGCACCAACAGGAACCTGGCACTAATGCAGTAGTAGTTGTTTTTAGAACGATAAACTCTCCCTCAGAGCAGCAACAGGAACCTGGCCCTAATGCAGTAGTAGTTGTTTTTAGAACAATAATCTCTCCCTCAAAGCACCAACAGGAACTTGGCCCTAATGCAGTAGTAGTTGTTTTTTAACAGAAAAGTCTTTATTTTCCATTTGCAAAGTAAATACAGAATACAATACCAGACTATGTACAATGTTTAGAAAAACGAGCAAAAAAAAAAAAAAAAACATTAGGCTTTCACAGTGCATCGCTAGCAAGTACCGGTTCATATCAACAGTTCAGCGTCTACCTGTGGCATCACAATTATGCATATCTTGTTGTAATACAGCCGTTCATTTGGGTCCTAGTTACAGAGAAGAGTGCCAGAAAGCAAGAAGTCAGAGACAGTCGAAGGGACAAGTATAGGTGGAGAAAGGGAGGGGAAAACACAAGAAGAAGGAGAAGAAGAAGGCAGAGAATGACAAATGACAATATAAGGCGTAGTCTATGCACACCCTAATCTAGGATAAGACCCCTGTCCAGCCACTCCAAATTTTCTTGAACTTTTTGGGGCATTTACGGCTCATATATGTGAGCCTATATAAAGGCAGGATTGAGTCTACCATGGCCACCCACTGTGAGACCGTAGGAGGTAGTGGCTCTTTCCATTTAATGAGAATCATTTTTCTGGCATAAAAGGTGGTTTAGAATATGAAGAGCCTCTGGTGAGTGTTAGGTGTAATTGTGTTACAAATCCCAAGGAGAAGAATGGTAGGATCTAGAGTCAGTGCAAATTTCCCCTTTTCATTTAGCACATCTACTACCCCCTTCCAAAACTGCTGTATTTGAGGGCAGGACCATATCACATGAAGGAACGTACCAATTTCATTGTGACATCTAGGGCACCTGTCAGATCTGGAGGGGTAAATCCCTGCCAGTCTCTGAGGGGTATAATACGCCCTATGCAAGAACTTTAGTTGTATATATCTATCTCTGGCTGAAACCATCAAGGGCAGATACTGTTGTATACCCTCCTCCCAGTCCCCAGCCTCCAGTGTAGGAATATCCGTTTTCCAAATACTAAATAGCTTGGTACCAATTCCTGAATCTTGAGAAGTCATAGAAAGATAAATCGAAGAGAGAACTCTATCCACTTTCTCAGAGATAAGAAGACCCTCCGCCCCATGAGATTGCAGGGTAGGTTGATTGGGAAACTGTGAATGGGCTGCGTGTCGTAGCTGCAGGTATCGAAAAAACATTTTTGTGGGTAGCTCAAATTCACTTCTCATCTGATCAAAGGACAGTAGTGTGCCCTCAGGCATAATATGCTCCAATATTTTAATTTCCTATCTAGCCCAGATAGCAGGGTCTGGGATGGTTTGAAAATGATTCAGTTTGGGGTTCCCCATAATGGGGTGTAGGGAGAAAATACGTTGGGTTCAACTAGCGTCGCCGACAGCTGTTCCCATACCTGCACCACCGTACTCATGGGGGTTGTCATATCAGGGTGTGCTCTCGTCCCTCTGAATACCAAATTGCTCACTGCAGAATAGGAACCAAGGATGGCCGCCTCTAAATTTACCGATGGGTTAGAATGATCTTGTGTAAACCACCATCGAACTGTCACTAGCTTAGCCGCCCAGTAATACCTGCGAAATGACGGGAGGGCCAACCCACCCATAGACAAAGGGAGTTGTAAAACAGCCTTAGCCACTCTAGGCATCGCACCGGCCCAGATGAAGGCCCCCACCACTTGATCCAGCTTACGGAAAAAGGAATTAGGGACAGGGACCAGGGTATTACGAAATACATATTTGGGAAGAAACACCATTTTGAGCAGATTTATTCTACCTACTGGTGTAAGGGGCAGGGATTTCCACACCTGGCACTTGGTGACACGGAGCTGTAGAAGTGGATAAACATTATCTATTAGGTAGTACTTTAGGTTTCTTTGGATTTCAATCCGCAGATATTTAAATTTTGTCACTGGGTTCAGTGGGATATGTGGCGACAGGGTCAGGACTAATTCAGTCAAAGGGAAAATAAATAATAGACTTCGCCCAGTTAATTTTAATTCCCGAAAACGAACCATATTGATTAATGATTGCCAGGGCCGCTTCGAGGGAGAATGATGCATCTGCCAGATATAACAGGGCATCATCCGCATACAACAAAATTTTTTCCCTGAGAGGACCAACTGCTATCCCATGAACTGTTTCCGAAGCTCTAATCAATATGGCTAAAGGCTCTATCACTAGGGCGAATAATCCAGGGGACAAGGGACATCCCTGTCTAGTGCCCCATTGGAGTGAAATTGCGGGGGAAAGTAGATTGTTCATCCTAACCCGGTCCGTTGGGTTTTTATATAATTGTTGTATCCATTTAATAAATTTAGGGCCGAACCCAAAGCGCTCAGGTACCCTCCAAAGGAACCCCCACTCCACAGATTCGAAGGCCTTTTCGGCATCTAATGAGGCCACGACTCCCGGAAACTCAGTCCTAACGGCCTGAGCTATATTGGCATATAAGCGACGGAGATTAACGTCAGTGCCCCTACCCGGCATAAAACCCGTCTGATCACCGTGGACCAAGGACAGGATCACCGAATTCAGACGAGTTGCTAATATTTTAGTGACCACTTTAGCATCGACATTTAGAAGTGATATCGGGCGATAGGACGTACATAGCTCAGGGTCCTTGACTGGCTTGGGCACCACAACAATCACCGCCTCCGACATAGTGGGCGGGAGACTACTCTCTTCTAGCATGGTAAGCAAAAGCTCATGGAAGTAGGGGATTACTGATTCAACGTGGGTTTTATAAAATTCCCCCGGAAGGCCATCAGGGCCGGGGGTCTTGGCACTCTGCAGTGAGCTAATGGCGCTACGCACTTCTTTAATTGTAATGGGAGAATCTAGTCTGATGCGAGCAGGGGCAGACAACATCGGGAACTCTATTCGGTCCAGAAACCTCAGAAGGCTTTCCTCTGCATATTCTACCTTAGAGGTGTACAATTGTTTATAAAAATCTGCAAATTGGGCATTGATCGACTTGGGGTCTGACAGTAGGTTAGCTTGGCTGTCTCTAATTTGAGGAATATGGGTCGTGGTGGAGCTCTCCCTTGCAAGCCAGGCCAGCAATCTCCCGGGCCTCTCACCCTGCTCAAAAATCTTTTGACACTGGACCAAGAGAGCTTTCCTACAGGAGGTTGCCCTAAGGTGGGAGAGCTCTCTGTGTATGTTAGTCATTGCTGCATACTTCTCAGGGTCCCTTGTGTCAACATACTCTGCTTCAAGTTTTTGAGCCCTCTGTTCCATCTCTACTAGAGCAAGCCCCGCCACCTTCCGCTCCCTGCCGATATTAACCTGATGTTGGTCCCTGGCATAAGCTTTAAAGGCATCCCATAGCACCTGTGGTGGGGCTGACCCAGCGTTGCATTTCCAGTAATTCTAAAGCTCCTTCTCTACCAGGGGGCCCACCCGTTTATTGGAGAACCAATAACCAGACGGCCTCCAGAGGCTGTTCCTGGCCGCGGAGTTATATCTAAATTTAAGCAGGATTGGGGCATGGTCTGAGATCCCACGAGGCAGTATTGTGATCTCCTGCACCCGAGAGACCAGGGGATCGTTAGCATAGTATAAGTCAATTCTAGAAAGGGAGGCGTGTGTAGCTGAATGACAGGTAAACTGCGAGTCTCCCGGGTGTTTCCACCTCCACACGTCCTCCAGACCATACCCCTCCGCCCAGCGTGATAGGGGGGAATCCGTGGCCTGATCGGGTCCAGATCTATCTAGGCTGGGATTCGGGGCCATATTGAAATCTCCCGCCAGCAAAATATTTGCTGCAGGATATCTTCCCAGAATTGCCGCTAATTTATGGAGAGTAGCAAGAGTGGCCGGAGGGGGAATATACAACCCCACAATTACTAACTCAAGCCTGTCACAGAGAGCATGTAGGACGACATATCTGCCCTCTGGGTCCAGATGAAGATCCAGAAGGGTAAACTGTAAAGACTTATGGACCAGGATACTGACCCCCCTGGCATAGGTAGAATAGGTGGAGTGATACTGAGCCCCAACCCAGGGTTTTTTAAGGGCCAGTACCCTGCTCCCAAGCAGGTGTGTTTCTTGCAGTATACAGATGTGAGGAGTATACCTCCTAATATAAGCAAACATCAAAGATCTCTTAAACTTAGAATTCAAACCCCTCACATTCCATGATAATACAGATATATGTGCCGTCATTGATTATAGCATAGGACATAGTTAACCCAATTTGATACAGACCAGAAAGGGGACGCAATCTTGTGTAATGACACCTGTAGGGATGAGGCTGTGCTGCCAGCCGTATACACACATGACAGCAAACCTTCCCCCCCCCCCAGTGGAGATGCACAGGTATCATAGTCTGCGGCTTCTGCTAGTACAAAGACATGGAAAAACAAAATACAGAAAGGAAACAAAACAATAATAACATGCCGCTGCAGGAGAAAGACCCTGCATCGGTAACATCCCATCCCAACCCACCCCGAACCACCCCCCAAACTTCAGTGTTCTTGGTTCCCAAAACTAAATATGGCTATTGCCATACGGGTCCGTGAACAGTGGCTCACTAAAGAAGTATTAGCATTTACAGCTCAAGGCCTCCTGATAAAAAAATGAAGGATGAACAATCTCTGCAGTCAGTCGATGATTCTCCTGGGGGAGTGACACCAGCATAGAAGGCTCTCTCCCCAGGGGCACATACTTTAAACCGAGTTGCGAACATTGAACTTTAAACTGTTGCTCCCATGGAACCCGTGCAGTCTCTGTGAGGGCCATATAAATGATCTAGAATCTGTCAATGCCTCCCATCAACATCTCCGAGTGGATAAAGGGCAAGGCTTAGATGGTAGCCATGCACAAGCATAGACAAACGGGCCGCTCCATGGAGCTCAAGCAGAACACATAGTTAAGATGGGGCTGGTCTTACCCTGGGTTGAACATGAACATCACCTACCCCAATGCAGAGAAGAGGCGGGGGTCATCCTCTAGGGAGCGTCTCCAGCCAGTGGGACGCTTTGAAAGGGGAGGTAAAGAATTTGACCGTTTCCCCATACTGTACCCAGAGCCTCGCAGGGAATAACATACTGTACTTGATTTTCCTATTGCTGAGGTTGAAGCGCACTTGATCGAAGGATCGACGTAGCTTCTGCGTCTCAATTGTGTAGTCAGGAAAGATCATAATTTTCGCCCCTTCATGACGCAGCTCTTCAAGTTTCCTAGCTTCTCTCAGCACCAAATCTCGGTCTTTATAATTCAGGAGACGGAAGATGAAAGTGGGTGGAGGAGCTCCTGGGGGCCCCCGGGCAGTAGGCATTCTATGTGCCCTCTCCACTATAAAGCAATCAGAAAACTGCGCCTGTGGTAGCAGGGTGCGGAGAAGGCGTTCCGTAAAGGTCGTGGGGTCGGTACCTTCATACCCCTCCAGGAGTCCCACCACGCGGAGATTGTTTCTCCTATTCCTATTCTCCGCGTCTTCTGCGCGAGTTTCAAGTGTTTTTATTTTTGTCTGCAGGACTCTCAGTGTCCCATTATGGTCTTGGAGGACACCCTGCACCTCCCCCACGCGGCGCTCTGCTTCAGTCAATCTACCGCGGATCTTATCCATATCCTTTCGGATCAGACCTACCTCCATCTGCATAGAGTCCATCTTCCCAGTAAGAGTGGTTTGGCAGGAGGTAATGGCCTGCATGAGTGCCTCGAAGTCGCCCTGCTCCCCCAGCATCTGGTCCGGGCCTTCTGTCTGCGATGTCCTGCTGTGCCTCCTATCAGGAGTTCCGGGGCCTCCCAGCACAACGGCCGCTCCGCGTTGTTTGCGGGATGAAGATGAGCCGCTATGTTTACCCGTTCCCTTCCTCATAGGTAGCACAGGTAGCGCGGGTGTCCAGCCGGGCTCAGGGTGCAGGGAATAGGATAGAAAACCGGAGGTATAGCCGTAGCTCAGCTAGAAGACGTCCGCTCCAGTGGCCATCTTGGGCACGAACCCACTAGTAGTTGTTTTTAGAACGATAATCTCTCCCTCAAAGCACCAACAGGAACCTGGCCCCATTGCAGTAGTAGTTGTTTTTAGAACGATAAACTCTCCCTCAGAGCACCAACAGGAACCTGGCCCTAATGCAGTAGTAGTTTTTTTAGAACGATAAACTCTCCCTCAGAGCACCAACAGGAACCTGGCCCTAATGCAGTAGTAGTTGTTTTTAGAACAATAAACTCTCCCTCAGAGCACCAACAGGAACCTGGCCCTAATGCAGTAGTAGTTGTTTTTAGAACGGTAAACTCTCCCTCGGAGCACAAACAGGAACCTGGCCCTAATGCAGTAGTAGTTGTTTTTAGAACGATAAACTCTCCCTCAAAGCACCAATAGGAACCTGGCCCTAATGCAGTAGTAGTTGTTTTTAGAACGATAAACTCTCCCTCAAAGCACCAACAGGAACCTGGCCCTAATGCAGTAGTAGTTGTTTTTAGAACGATAATCTCACCCTCAAAGCACCAACAAGAACCTGGCCCTAATGCAGTAGTAGTTGTTTTTAGAACGATAGTCTCTCCCTCAAAGCACCAACAGGAACCTGGCCCTATTGCAGTAGTAGTTGTTTTTAAAACGATAAACTCTCCCTCAAAGCACCAACAGGACCTGGCCCTAATGCAGTAATAGTTGTTTTTAGAACGATAATCTCACCCTCAAAGCACCAACAAGAACCTGGCCCTAATGCAGTAGTAGTTGTTTTTAGAACGATAAACTCTCCCTCAAAGCACCCACAGAAACGTTTCCCTAATGCAGTAGTAGATGGTTCTAGAATGAGAATCTCTCCTTCAGAGCAACAGCAGGAACGTTTCCCTAATGCGCTATAAGATGGTTCTGAATGCTAATGTGTCCCTCACAGGACCGCAATGAAGGTCTCCCTAATGCCGTCTGCGATGGTTGTGAACGCTAATCTTTCCCTCACAGCAGCGGCATGAAGCTCTCCCTACTCTAGTCTGAGACGATCTGACACGCGGCGCTACTTGACTCCAGCCCCATATAGAGGCTGGGTCACATGATGCACTGGCTAATCACAGCCAAGGCATTAGTAGGCATGGCTGTGGTGGCTTCTAAGGGCAAACTAGTGAGAAGCTTGTTGATTGGCTGCCCAGCAGCTATAGAAAATGCGCCAAAAATACCCAAATACCGAACCCGATCCTGGACTTTTTTTAATGTCCGGGTTCGGAGCACAGACACCCCAAAGTCCGGTACGATCCTGAATTTTACAGTTCGCTCAACTCTAGTAGGGATCTAAATAAATATAAGATTGTTGGGAGTAAGGTCATTTTGACCGCATGCACTCGGCCCGACCAAGACAAGCCATGTGAGGACCAATTTGATAGGTCTGCTTTTAGTTTTTTAATTAAGGTGGGGTAGTTAGACTCTAGTCTATAGTTGATCTATAGTAGCTGATAAATGTAAACCTAGGTAGAGAATATTCAATTTTCTCGCAGGAAAAGGGGAAGTAACTTTTTAGGCGTTCAAATAGCGTTAAGGGAACAGAGACATTCATAGCCACTGATTTATTCATATTGACATGTAATCCCGAAACCTGACTAAATTCTCGCAGCAACTGGAGGATATTGGGAGTGGAGGTGAGGTAATAAATAAAAGGACATCATCCACAAAAAGGATGCATTTGTGAGTATCTTGGCCGCAGCATACGCCCTGGATGTCCTGATGTAGTCTAAGAGCAATAGCTAACGTTCCTATCACTATCACAAAATGGAGTGGGGATAGAGGGCACCCTTGCCTTGTTCCTTTTTCTACTGGGAAGGAGGTAGAGTAGTATCCCTGGAGTCTAACCTGTGATTTGGGTGTTGAGTAGAGGGCCTCCATGGCTCCAATACATTTAGGGCCGAAGCCCCATATGTTTAAAATAGTACAGATATAAGGCCAGGGTACAGAATCAAAAGCCTTTTGAAGATCAATCGATAATAGAAATCCCTCTTGATGAGGACCACCATCCCACCCCGATCTTAGCAAAGAGATGATGTTAATCACCCTTCTCACTTGATCCAGACCTTGCCTACCAGGTGTAAATCCCACCTGGTCCTTGTGTATATATGAACTGATGAACGACGCTAGCCGATTGGAAAACATTTTTGTCATTATTTTTATATCATTATTGATTAATGATATTGGTCTGTAGATCCCGACTTCACTTGGGTCCTTGCCAGGTTTCGGTATCACTGATATATAAGCAAGGTTAGAGGTTGGGTCTAGCTGTTGGCCATTCCTCAGTGAATTGAACCATTGGATCAGGTAGGGAGATAAGACTGTAGCACATATTTTATAATAATTATTGGAAAACCCATCTGGCCCTGTGGCTGAGTTGTTTTTCAACTCTTTGATAACATTCAGTATCTCAGATTCAGTGAATGGAGATTCAAGAGTAGCCCAATGGTGGTCCTCAAGCTTGGAGAGGGGTGTCTTTTCTAAAAAGGCTTCTAATTTTTGTGTGGTGTTAGAATGATCTTTTGAGTATAGTTTAGAGAAGAAGCCATAGAAGGACGCTAATATTTTCTTTGGATTCTGGGTTAGGGATCCCGTAAGGGATTTTATCTTAGGTAAAGAGATTAGTTTGAATTTAGGGGTTAGTTTAGAAGCTAATCTTGTGCCTATCTTATTGCTAGAGAGATAAAAGCGTCCCCTCATCCAATCAATGTATTTTTGGGCATTAGAGGTCAGGGTTTAATGCTAATTTTGAAGAATCTAGTTTGAGAAGTGATTCCGCTGTGGGTCTAGATTTGTGAATTTTGCTAGCTATTTCAAATTCTTTCTCAAGCCTCTCCAACTTGTCGTTTACGTTTTAGTTGTGCACCTAGCTGAATTAATTTTCCCCTTATGACTGCCTTATGTCCTCCCCACAGAGAGCCTGGGGAGATATCGTCTGTGTCATTTAACAAAAAGTATTCTCTAAGATCTTTCTCTAACATCGTGCAGTGCACTGGGTTGTATAGCAGCTTTTCATATAGGCGCCAGGGGCAGGGGCCAGTGTGGCTGAAAGTATTGTTTAATATTAATAGGACAAGGGCATAGTCTGACCAGGGGGTGTCAATGAATGAAGCTTTAAGGGCTCTATGGATTTCGGGTGTTGGTATGAATATTTGATCTATTCTTCCATAGGTATTGTGCGGGGCAAAAAAGTGGGTATAGTCTTTGGATGTGGGGTTTAACTCCCTCCAGTCGACTAGGCCCATGGTGTGAAGGAGGAAAGCGATTTTGAGACTTTGTTTTGGTGGTTTTAGTGTGGGGAGCTCCTTTGGTGGTTTTATCTAGTAGGTTATCGAAAGCCGCATTAGAGTCCCCTCCCATGATTACCTTGCCCTCTAGGTGGGGGACTAAAAACTGTAGCATTGTAGAGAAGAATGCCACTTGGCCTTGGTTGGGGGAATAATATGAGATAATGGTGTGTGTGTTCCTATTAATTTCCCCTTTAACTAGTATGAACTGACCTTCCTGGTCTCTTATGTTTTGATGGAGAGTGAAGGAAATCATCTTAGAGAAGAGAATGGCCACTCCCCTCTTCTTAGTGTCGGCATTGGCCAGGAAAAGGGTTGGGTATTTGTGATGTAAGAATGATGGGTTGTAGTTTCTGGGGAAGTGGGTTTCCTGAAGGAGCATTATTTCTATACCATGGGAGTGATAAAATTGGAAAGCCTTACGCCACTTGACTGGGGAGTTGAGGCCTTGAGCGTTGTGCGATGCTATTTTAAGTGTCGAACCTGAAAATATATGATTAGCCATGGACAAGAGAGTTTGCATGAGCTCTTAAATATAGAAAACCTACCCCTATAGCCTTGGAGGTATCCTCAAGGTTAGTTTGTGTAATTCGTTTGGGATACCTGGCTGTTTGGAGACGTGGTAAAGTCCGCCCAGGTATCTGAAAGAAAGTTACGCTAATGGAAAAAGAAAGATTAGAGAAGTTAAAGGTAGACTTAGATTGTGACATGAGAAAAGTATCAGTGAATGAGAGGGAGGATAAGGAAGAGATCTGTAGACCAAAACCTGGTCTAAGATCTCAGTAAGAGGGACCAGGCCTGCCTAGCTCCTCTGCTGACCCCTACTTAGAGGGTCAAGTGTAAGAGCAACCTAGACCTAGGTTGCTATCCCAGTGTCTCCCGAGGGTAAAAAGCCCTTGAAAATACAACGGGAGGAGGCGTATGTAGCTCCACTCCGGTCAAGGGTCTCCCTGCCTTCTTAACAGAGAAGGGAAGGGTCCTGGGCTCCCCAGAGAGCAGTTCTATGATAGTCAGGTTAACTGAGGGAATACTAACAACTCAACGATATAGCATGACCAGATAATCTAATAATTTTAGATCAATAACAATAACATACTATATGTGCCCCAATACTGAAGGCATATTTTGAGAAGAAAAGAAAAAAAAAACCAAGGGGGTGTGTGGGTACCTCAAAAATCCCCAAAAACCCCCTCCCCAACTCCAACCAACAGTTTTAGGCTATCATGCCCTATGTCTCAGATTCCTTTGTGGGCTATAAAGGACTTGATAGCCCCATAGCTCAAGGATTTCTGAAGCCAAGTTCAAAAATCAGGCTTGTAGGTGGCTCAATTCTAATTAGTTCTCTAGCAGGGGAGAATTAAGTGGGCAAGGACAGAGTCTAACGTGGAGGCAGAGTACTGCCATTCAGTTCTCTGGATTCGTCTTGTGTAGTGATTCCATCTGGAAGCAATTCCTGAGCCAGGAAATTTGAAGATCAATGGTGGGATTTTGATTCTGATTGCCTCTTTGGTTTTTGCTTGTGCCAGAGCGAGCACAGTGGGCTGCCTGGAGGGGGGCCTCTTGACTGAATTCTGATGGGAGTTAGAGGCCAAGGATGTGGAGTCTTGTGAGATTAGGCCCAAATGAATAAGGGTGCGTTCACCATCTTGTATGTTCATGAATCCATAGGTTTTATGGTTGTACTGGAACTGGAGTCTGAATGGGAACGACCACCAATACTTTATGGGATAAAATCTGCAGAAGGGGTTTTAGAGATCGCCTTCTTTGTATCGTGGTTGGGGAGAGGTCAGCAAACACCTGGATGGGGGGCCTTGAATGGATGCATTTTCAGTATCCCTGGTTTTCTTCATAATCCCCTCTTTTACAGCATAGTAATGTGGGTTGACAATTATGTCTCTGGGTAATCCATCTTGACGTGGGGGTTGGAAAACTCTGTCCTCCCCAGCAGTGAGGCTGTACAGGCTGGAGATATAATGCTGGCATGGAATGTACTCACAGGTGTCGCTGGAGGTACTGGCATCATCTGGTTAGCTGCCGGGGGATCAGCAATATTGTCACTGTCCTCTGGGTCTCCGCATGGCAGTGCTGCGGTCGCCATCTTGGATGTCTCTGGGGTCTGTGTACCTCTTTCCTGGACCGTGTCTGGGTCCCCTACATATATGTCCTGATGCCCTGGTGCTGTGGGTATCCGTGTGGGGAATTAGGAGCAGGACCACTCGTTTTAGCTTGCGGAGGAGCCTTTATTCGGCCATAGCAGGAAGGAGCTCCCGAGTCAGAGCTTCTTCCAGGAAGTCCTGCACATGCGCACTCCTGTTCCAATTTTTTTAAGGGCCAATTCTCTGCCTAGATAAACACTACCAAAAATACTGTATTACTTCCCTATCTATTTTATCAAGGATTTGCAGTTCAGCATCCCAAGAATTGTAAAAAAGTATTTCACAACTGAAGCTAAACAAAAGTGCAGCCAGTAGAACGTAACTGTGAATTACAGTCAGGATGGAACTCATTACTTGTCTACTTCATTTGAAAAAAAAAAAAAAAAATCACATTTTTGTTGCAGTACTCACTCCATGTGTGTCCAACGTCACCAGGACTGGTTTAACCACAACAGTACCTGGCACGAAAACCCCCTTCCTGTCCAGGCCATTTTTCAGCTTTCAGCGCTATCACACTTTGAATGACAATTACTCAGTCATGCAACACGGTACCCATATGAAATTTGCGTCCTTTTTTTCACACAAATAGAGCTTTCTTTTGGTGGTATTTAATCACTAGGAGGGGGTTTATTTTTTGTGCTATAAATAAAAAAATATTGACATTTTTTTGAAAAAATGCCTTTTTCTTTGTTTCGGTCATAAAATTTTGCAAATTAGTAATTTTTCTTTGTAAATTTTGGCCAAAATTTATACTGCTACCTATCTTTGGTAAAAATAACCCAAATAAGTGTATATTATTTGGTCCTTGTGAAAGTTATAGAGTCTACAAGCTATGGTGCCAATCATTGAAAATTGATCAGA
>BLSH010087959.1:42639-61608 GCA_018402905.1 Glandirana rugosa
TGCTCGTAATCACGTGTACTGTACTGTTTGTGATGATAGTTGACGAAATAATAATGGTGGTCTTTGAAGTTGACTTCACTGGTGGGGTAGTCGGGTCAGAAATCGTTTTGTTTGGAAGTGTAAACAAAGTTGGACGACCCCGGTCGTTAAGAGGAGTTATCACAACTCGCTTGTGCCTGACATTGCAAGCCCAGGCATGGCTTGAAAGCCCACAGGCACCGTACCTGGGCCTGTAAAGTTTTTAGCAAGATGGATGATTACCGTACCGACACTAACCGGTCACGTAGTACACTGGGTCGGAGAAATATTCGACCTCAGTATCACGACGTCAGTGTCCTTTCCCTACACTAACCCAAGGAGCATGTGACTGCAGCACTATGACTCCAGCTTATAAAGAGGCTGGGTCACATGATGCACTGGCCAATCACAGCCATGCCATTAGTAGGTAGAACGATTTTTGAAATGTCCGGGTCCATGCCACGGACACCCGAAAGTTCGGTACGGACCCGAACGTTACAGTCCGTGTTCGCTCAACACTATTGAGGAGAATTGCTGGCCCCAGCAGGTTGAAACAAATGTGAAGGTTTGTTTTGCTAAAGACTGGGCTGATGGGGTGGTCACTTCAGTTGAAGTTTCTGGTGGTAATAATAAAGCAGTTGATAGTAGTGTTTGTCATGTCATGTGCACTAATGCTCGTAGTTTAGGCAACACGCTTTGTGAGCTGACAGCTCTTATGTCTAGCGACAACTTGGACCTTGTTGCAATTACAGAGACATGGTTCAAGGATTCAAATGACTGGGAAATAACTATACCAGGGTGCCCACTATACAGGATTGACAGAGTAGGGAAGAGGGGAGGTGGAGTGGAAAGCAGGTGGAAAATGGCATAAAACTAACATTAATTCAAAAAACAAATGAAATACTCAAAACCCTCTGGGTCTGCCTTCCAATCAGGGAGGAATCTTCAATTAGAATTGGAGTAGTATACAGACCCCCAGGACAGACTGAGGATTGTGGTAACTTGTTGATTGACAAGATAACCCAAATGGCAATGAAGGGGGGAGTTTTGATTATGGGTGACTTCAACATGCCCGACATTAACTGGAATTCTCAAATTGCTATTACAAGCAGGAGCAGGTATGTAATGGAAGCACTGAATGGGGTTTCTCTAAAACAGTTAGTAAAAAGCCCAACCAGAGGTGATCATATTCTTGACCTAGTACTGACAAATGGGGATCAACTGTCTGATGTTGAGGTGGGAGAGAATTTGGGTTCTAGTGATCACCAATGTCTTTGGTGTGATATTAAAACAAGAACTGAAAAATCATATACAAAAACAAAAGTTTTAGATTTTAAAAGAACAAATTATGCTGAAATGGGGAGATTTATAAAAAATGAACTGAAAGGTTGGAGTAAAATGACAGGAGTAAGTAATCTGTGGGCACTATTAAAGTCTACCATCCTGGAGGCAACTAGATTATATGTCAGGCAAGTTAGTAAGAATAAACGGAAGGAAAAACCAATATGGTTCACTAAAGAGGATAGCAAATGGAAAAAAATAGCGTATAGAAGATTAAAGGAAACAGGAGCTGTAACTGACAGAGGAGTATTAAAATAGACAAAAGGAGGCCAAACACATTATCAGTGCTGCAAAAGCACAGAAAGAGGAGGAAATTGCTAAGTCTATTAAGAAAGGAAATAAAACCTTTTTTAGGTACATTAGTGATAGAAGGAAAAAATATAATGGGATCACTGAAATGAAAACGGGGCACAATACATATGTTGAGGGAGACCAGGCTGTAGCAAACCATCTAAACAATTACTTCTGTTCATTCTTCTCAGAAATAGACTGCACTACTAATAACACGTTAGGGAATCATCTTGGATCTAGTAATGATGGTTCATTTCTATGATTTCTGGAGACAGATGTAGCAGAGGAACTGGCTTGGTTAAAGCTTAATAAAGCAATGGGCCCTGATGGTATTAATCCCAGAGTTCTAAGAGAACTTTAAGATATAGTTGTTGGACCATTAACAGATCTTTTTAATCAATCTCTTCTAACAGGAGAAGTTCCCCACGATTGGCGGATAGCTAATATTCTACCTATCCACAAGAAGGGCAGCAAGGTAGAAGCTGGAAATTACAGGCCAGTGAGTTTAACATCAATTGTATTCAAGTTAATGGAATTACTCCTGAAAAGAACGATCATTGATCACCTAAAAATACACAGCTTGCTGGACCCAAAGCAGCATGGCTTTACTGAGGGCAGACCAAGTCAGAATAATCTGATTGAATTTTTTGACTATATTACCAGTGTTTTGGACCAGGGTGGTGCTGTGGACGTATCTTGATTTCAGCAAGGCATTTGATACAGTTCCACATAATGATCTCATACAAAAAGTTGTACAAGCTGGGACTTGGGTGGTTCAGTGGATTTGCAGTTTGCTAAAGGATAGATTCCGTAGTGTGGTTGTAAATGGGGTTCACTCAGAACAGAGACCAGGCTCTGTAATAGGTCCTGTTCTATTTAACCTATATGTAAGTGATCTAACTAAAGGTTTGTTGGGCAAGGTAGGTCTCCTTGCTGATGATACAAAGGTGTGTAATAGGGTTGATATCCCTGGAAGTGTCTGTAACATGGAACATGATTTGGCATTGCTGGAGGATTGGTCAAAGCAGTGGAGACTTCAGTTCAATATTTCTAAATGTAAAATAATGCACCTAGGGAATAAGAATCCCCTTAGAGAGTACAGCATTGGGGGCACAGTGTTAGCCAGCACTACAGAAGAAAAAGATTTGGGGGTGCTTATTTCAGATGATTGCAAAATGAGCAAACAGTGTGACCAGGCAGTGTTAAAAGCAAATGGAATTCTGGGATGAATCAGTAGAGGGATCACCAGCAGGAGGAAGGAGGTTCTGATTCCTCTATATAGATCTTTAGTGAGACTTAGAATACTGTGTCCAGTTCTGGAGACCTCACTTACAAAAAGATATTGAAGGGATAGAACGAGTTCAGAGACGGGTAACAAAATTGGTGAAAGGTCTGGGGAATAAAACATATCAGGAGTGACTTCAGGAACTTAATATGTACAGCCTGGAGGAAAGAAGGGAAAGGGAGACATGATTGAAACCTTTAAATACATCAAGGGGGTGAATAAGGTTCAGGAGGGCAGTCTTTTCAATATGAAACCAAAATCAAGAACACGGGTACATGACCTCAAACTAGTTCAAAACGAATCTTAGAAAGTATTATTTTACTGAAAAGGTGGTTGATGATTGGAATAAACTACCAACAGAGGTTGTAAGACAGTCAACAGTAAATGGCTTCAAACATGCTTGGGATAAACATAAATCTATAGTCAGGTTAATGGGAAAACAAAAAAAAGCAAACAGAAACAAAACAAAAAGGGCAGACTCAATGGACTACTCGGCTTTTTTCTGCCATCACTTTTCTATGTTTCTAGTACACCAAATGAGTTCAGTGAGAAAATAAGAACAGAATGGAAGGTGGGGAAAAAGCAGAATTGAATGAGAGAAGAAAAAACAGTTGGGTGAAAAAGAGCCGGAGTAGGAAACACTAAAGAACCACAAAAATGGTATTGCATTAAATAACTATAAGGCCTCATACACACGGACGTTTCTAAAAAAATAAACAAAACGTCGGGCCCGACGTCAAGTAAAAAAAGTCGGCGTCTTTCGGCGTTATGCATTGGCGTTTTTGAGCGTTAGTGAGCGTCGGCGTCAATAGGCGTTTTTTAAAAAAAAATCATCCCTCTGCTATTTTTCAACCTAAAAACGTCGGCGTCAAAAAACGCCGGAAAACGCCGGTATAATAATAGGTGGCATATGGTGGCATATGTTGGCGTTTCTTGGCATATTGTGGCGTCGGCGTCAAAAAACGTCAAAATGTTACAGCCTCAGAACGCGATGGCCATGGGTTCTACTTTCTGCTCACTAACGCCGACGCCACCTACAGCTCAGAAACGCCGACGTTTTTATGGGGCCATTGACTAACATGGAGAGCTGCAAAAAACGCCAGAAAACGCCGGCGTCAAAAAACGTCCGTGTGTATGAGGCCTAAAAGAACAATGCATTTGAGGAATTTCATCTGGGGGTCTATGCTTTCAGGGATGTCTGTGACTGGTCTCCAGATGCTTTCTTAAAGGGAACATGCTAGAACGGAAATTTGGGAGCAGCCATTGCTGACAAAAGTTACAACCTCTAGGACTGTCGTAATGATCTCAATTTAAAGTGTTTTTAAAGGCTAAAGGTCTCTTTACCTTCATGCATTTTATGCATGAGGGTAAAACACCTTCTGTGTGCAACGCACCATCCAGGCCCCCCCCCCCATTTCTCATCTGAGCTCAATCTCAATCCAGCGATGTGCACAAGAGCTGAGCTTCTACAGGGTCTTTCATTCCTCATTGGCTGAGACAGCAGCTGGAGCCATTGGTTCCTGCTACTGTCAATCACAGCTAGTGAGCCAATAAGAAGAGAGCTTTGTATGTCTTATGGATGGATAGAGCAGTGCTCAGGAAAAAGCACCAGTTCCCCCAGAGCAAGCGGCTTTCTATTGGAGGCACTGGCTGAAGAGGAGGAGCCAGGAGCATCAGTGGGGGCTGCTCTGTGCAAAACCACATATGATATGTTTGTTATTATTATTTTTTCTTCATGAAGCTTTAATGTCGCTTTAGAGAATAAGTGCACTTTAAAACAATGTCCACTTATCCTATTTGCCTCTTTCCCCTGATCCATCCTAACCTATCCTCCCCCAATTAATCCTTTAACCAGCTTTTGTGTAAATGACATGAAAAAATCATCCAGGATGACAGTTCCGTTTTTACTGATTGAATGCTTATTCCAGGTTAGTGATTGTTTAACCGCTTGCCGACCGCCGATCGGCATCTGACGGCGACAAGCTGGCTCTCCTGCGCATATCTCCGTCATATGACGGCTGCTGCGAGATCGAGCCCAGTGAGCGCCCGGGGGAGGGCCAGGGAGCGGGTGCGGCGGAGTCGATCTCTGCCGGCCACCCGCGATGCCCCCCCCGGTGTGAAAGAACGGAGGTCCGTGTAAGTAAACACGGACCTCCATTCTGTGAGGGGGGAAGGGCTGTGATCACAGCCTTCCTCTACACGGAAGGTGTGATCGCTTCCCTTCCCCAGCCAGGGCAGTCCCCCTACAGTTAGAACACGCCCAGGGAACACAGTTAACCCTTAGAGCGCCCCCTGCAGGTTAACCCCTTCACTGCCAATGGTATTTACACAGTAATCAGTGCATTTTTATAGCACTGATCGCTGTATAAATGCCAATGGTCCCAAAAAAGTGTCAAAATGTTCCGACATGTCCGCTGAAATATCGCAGTACCGCTAAAAATCGCAGAATGCCGCCATTACTAATAAAAAATAAAAAAAAATAAAAACCCCAGAAATTAATTCTCATCATCCGTAAAAGCCACCACTTTTGCGCAAACCAATCAATAAACGCAGATTGCGATTTTTTTTTATCACAAATATGAGGAAGAATATAAATCGGCCAAAACCGATGAAAAAAAATATTTTTTTATATTTTTTTTTTGGATTTGTATTTTAGCAAAAAGTAAGAAATTTGGGTTTTTTTGCAAAATTGTCGCTCTTCTTTTGTTTATAGCGGCGATCAGTAATGATACAGCGGTGATCAAACACCACCAAAAGAAAGGTCTATTTGTGGGAAAAAAGGACGCAAATTTTGTTTGGGTACAACGTCGCACGACCGCGCAATTGTCAGTTAAAGCGACGCAGTGCCGAATCGCAAAAAGGGCTCTGGTCCTAAAGGGGGAAATCCTTCCGGGGCTGAAGTGGTTAAGCTAGTGTAACACGACAGTCCTGAAGCATGTTCACTTTCAGTTAAGAAATCCATGATGGATTTTTTAAAAAGTATGAGCCTCTGTTAATTGACACAGTAGTTTCTTGGTGGGTGGCTTAGAGCAGTGGTTCTCAACCTCAGTCCTCAAGTACCCCCAACAGGCCATGTTTTCAGGTTTTCCTTTATCTTGCACAGGTGCTTTAATCTCCCTGGCGATATGATTATGTCAGATTTTTTCGTCTCAAATCGGTACATTGTTTTGCATAGAAATTTGGCGTCATATAGTGTAGGCGTGTAATTCTTAGGAATAACTCACTTAACAGCTTCCCGACCGCGCGCCGTCTTTTCACGGCGGCAGTCGGGGAGCCCTGCGCGAATCACCGTAAATAAGCGGCGATTCGCATTTGGCCACCAGGGGGCGCGCGCACGCGCGCACCCGCCGCACTCCTGGGGAGTGTGCCCGCGGCTCGGGCGGACCCGATGTCCGCCGGCAAGCCGCGATGAGCGGCTACAGGGAAAAGAACGGGGAACCGCCGATGTAAACACGGCGGTTCCCCGCCCTGTCAGTGGGGCATGAGAGATCTACTGATCCCTGTCACTGGGATCAGTTAGATCTCTCCTGCCCATGTTAGCCCAACCCCCCCCACAGTAAGAACACACCCAGGGAACACAGTTAACCCCTAGCTCTCCCCCTGCAGGTTAACCCCTTCCCTGCCAATGACATTTACACAGTAATCAGTGGACATTTAAATTTCTGATCGCTGAATAAATGTCATTGGTCCCAAAAAAGTGTCAAAATGTTCCGACATGTCCCCCCCCAATATCGCATTACCGCTAAAAATCGCAGATCACCGCCATTACTAGTAAAAAAAAAAAAAAAAAACCCCAGAAATGAATTCTCATCATCCGTAAACGCGGCCACTTTTGCGCAAACCAATCAATAAACACCAATTGCAATTTTTTTTTATTGCAAATATGAGGAATTATATAAATCGGCCAAAAACGGTGAAAAAAAATGTTTTTTATATTTTTTTTTTGGATTTGAATTTTAGCAAAAAGTAAGAAATTTGGGTTTTTTTGCAAAATGGTCGCTCTTCTTTTGTTTATAGCGGCAATAAGAAATGACGCAGAGGCGATCAAATACCACCAAAAGAAAGCTCTATTTGTGGGAAAAAAAGGACGCAAATTTTGTTTGGGTACAACGTCGCACGACCGCGCAATTGTCAGTTAAAGCGACACAGCGCCGAATCGCAAAAAGTGCTCTGGTCCTAAAGTGCAAAATTCTTCCTCGGGTGAAGTGGTTAAATCTGTCCAAAGAAGAGCCTAGTAGACATCCTGGGTATGATAAAGTTTGAAACACGAAATCATAAATTATAATATAATAAATAACTATAAATAATTGTCAAAAATAATAATATAATAATAATAAAATGTATTCAATAATGTAATCAAATCAAAAACACTCAAATTTGCTCAGTTGCAGAATTGTCACTGTCGTCACTTTCAGTGTCTGATGACCCTGCAAATCAGTATCTCTCAATTCTGCAAGTAATTCTTATTTACTATCGCTGTTTTCTAGCTGATCAAAAACTGTTCTTTTTTAAAGGGATGCTTTTTGGATGCCATGGACATTCTCAAGTTTCCAGGCAGAAAGAATGGCATATATATTATAAAAGTGCATGCAGAGCATTGGACAAACCACTAGGGACAAAAGGGATGTGAAATGATTTTATACAGTAATGTAATCTTACAGATTACAATGTACTCTATGTATTATGCGTGTTTCACTATTTGAATTTGCCGCCGGGCTCCACCCCCCCATGCATCGCAGTGCTCGCAGGGAACGGAGCCCGGCACACAGTGCATCGGACAGAGGACACAGCCCGCGGAGACATCACAGGATCCTGGGGACAAGGTGAGCAACTTTGCATGGATCTTTCGATGCAATCCTGAGTGTGGCTCGGGGTTACCGCTTTTGGTAATGAAAATTCAACCCGAGCCACACTCGGGAATACCGCTAAGGACAGGGATCCTCAAACTACCGCCCTCCAGCTCTTGCGGAACTACACATCCCATGAGGCATTGTAAAACTCTGACATCCATAGACATGACTAGGCGTGATGGGAATTGTAGTTCCTGAACAACTGGAGGGCCATAGTTTGAGGACCCCTGGCTAAGGAGGTTAAATCAGAGTCAATGGCTTGGTATTTTGGACAGCTATTTTATCTAAGAGAAATGACCAAAACATGGCCTGTTGGGGGTACTTGAGGACCAAGGTTGAGAACCACTGACTTAGAGTACATAAAATGTAAAAGTATCACATTTAATATGGTACAAGTCTAGTTATATGATGTTTGCTGGAGCATTTCTGCTTCAGGAGACTTCCCCATTCAGCTACTGACTGACTTTCCAAATAACGTTTTCTAAAGTATTTTGTTAATATTGTGGTATACAGCTTTGTCATGCTGATGGAAATATTTATTTCCTGTATTCTGTGGTCTCTGTAAGGTTAACCTCCAGACCTCTTTAGATGTAATGACATGTATAATATTCTGATTCTTTATGGAAAAACTTCATTTTCTCAAGATTCCCTTTCTATATCAAAATATGGAGACTATTAAACACTCATATATTAAGGTTTAACCCTCTTTTGCAGGGGGTGGGGTATGAGAAATTAAGTGAACAAGGGGGATTCCCTTCCTGGGGAATTAACCAGTAATCTAATTAAAGTAATTGAGCCCAGGGGAACTACCACAGCCAGCATATTACATTAACCATAAGTATACAGATGCATACCAGTATGGAAATATTTTGAGCTTTATATACAGTATTAATAGTATATACATCCAATGTACAAACAGGAAATATCATTAAAGAACTAAACCTCCTGAGACCAAATCCTTTGTCCCTTGTGTAGCCTCAGCTATGCCTCTTTTTGGTCTGATGTGCACATCTCTATACAAAATGTAATATTTTACTATCAAATGTGTTATGCTGCTCTAAACTTTTTTCCAAACTGTATAATATTGCATTTGTTATTTTGAGCAGCCAATATAGAGGTTGAAAAAGCACTTATGTGCTTTAGCCAATCATGTTCTGCATATTCCATTTCTGTGGTCTCTGTAACTGGGACTGTGACAGGTACATGTCCTTTACCTACATACTGTTTGTCAAAAGATGCCCTTCATTTCATAAAGTTTGGTTTACTGAAAGGTACACTTTCAAGTTAACTTTGCTCATCGACCCACCTTTAGATACTCCCTAAGAAAAGACAGCAAGCTTGAAGATCTTTAGGGGTTCTTTTTTTTTACTTTAACTATTATTCTTTATTTGGAAAAAGAGGGTGAACAATGAAAATACAACATTTTTGCAGGTATACAAATATGTATGAGTTTGTGACATATAGTGATGTTATAGAAATAAAACGCTGGTTGATAACAACCGAGAAAAATACGATACTTAGGGTGTTGAACTTATTAGAATTATCTAAAATAATGCTACTAACTATAAGTCCAGTGAGCTTGGTTGAGAAACATTATTATTATTATTCTACAGGATTTATAGAGCGCTTTACAATATAAAAGGGGGACAATACAGGTACAATACAATAAAATACAAAATGATTAAGAGGGCCCTTCTCAGAACAGCTTACAACCTAATAAGGGAGGGGGGGCAGGTGGTACAAAAGGTTGTAACTGTGGGGAGTGAGTTGATGGAAGTGGTAAAAGATTAGTTGGAGGCGTGATAGGCTATCCTGAAGAGATGTGTTTTCAGGGATCGCCTGAAGGCAGCTAGAGTAGGAGATAGCCAGACAGGTTGAGGTAGAGAGTTCCAGAGGATGGGAGAGACTCTGGAGAAGTCCTGGAGACGAGCATGGGAGGAGGTGACAAGGAAGCTGCATAGTAGGAGGCCTTGATAGGAGCGGAGAGGATGGTTTGGGTGATAATTGGAGACAAGATTGGTGATGTAGCTTGGGGCAGAGCTGTGGATGGCATTGTATGTTGTGGTTAGTATTTTGAATTGTATTCGCTAGGCGATTGGGAGCCGATGTAGGAATTGGTGGAGAGGGGTGGCAGACAATAAGCGGGTGGTAAGGTGGATAGGTCTGGCAGCAGCATTCATAATAGACTGAAGAGGGGATAGCCTATGGAGAGGTAGGCCAATGAGAAGGGAGATGCAATAGTCAAGGCGAGAGATAACAAGGGAGTGAATGAGGAGCTTGGTGGTTTCATTTGTTAGAAAGGGGCCTATTTTAGAGATGTTACGGAGGTGAAGTCTACAAGCTTTCAACAGCGATTACATTTTGGGGCTGAAAGGACAGGTCAGAGTCTAGGATTACACCTAGTACCCTGGCATGAGGGGAGGGATTGATGCCTGCATTATTGATTTTGATGGAAAAGTCATGGAGGGGGGCACGGGCGGGGGGGGGGGGATATTACTAGCTCGGTTTTAGAGAGATTTAGTTTAACCACTTCAATACCAAGCACTTAGAACACTTCCCTACCAGACCAATTTTCAGCTTTCAGTGCTGTTGCGCTTTGAATGACTATTGTGCAGTCATGCAACGCTATACCCAAACAAAATTTTTATCATTTTGTTCCCACAAATAGAGCTTTCTTTTGGTGGTATTTGACCACCTCTGAGGTTTTTATTTTTTGGGCTACAAATAAAAAAAAAAAGGAAAATTTTGATTAAAAAAAGTTTTTCTCTGTTTCTGTCACAAAACTTTGTAAATAGGTACATTTTCTCCATCACTGACAGGCACTGATGAGGCTACACTGACGGGCACTGATGAGGCAATACTGATTGGCACTGATGAGGCAGCACTGATGAGGTGGCACTGATGGGCACTGATGATGAGGCACTTATATGCAGCAATGATGGGCACTGATAGGCGGCACTGATAAGCAGCACTGACGGGCATTGATAGGTAGCACTGATATGCATCACTGATATGCACTGATATGCAGCACTGACGGGCACTGATAAGCGGCACTGATGGGCACTCATAGGCGGCACTGGGAAATGATAGGTGGCACTGATGGGCACTGATAGGCGGAACTGGTAGATGGCACTGATAGGTGGCACTGGTATGCACTGATAGGGGCACTGGTGGGCAGCAGGTGACAAATGCAATGATAAGGGCCATTTCCCTGGTGGTCTAGGGTGGTATCAGAAGGTGGCACTGAGTGCGATCCATGTTGGGCACTGTCCACCTTACCTGGTGGTCTAGGGTGGTCTAGGGTGGTCTCCCTGGTGGTCAGGATCAGCTCCCTGGTGGTCCTGGATGGGCACACCCCTGGTGCTCCCTTGATTGGGGGCAATGAGATGGGTCTTAAGTTGTTCAGGTTGGTTGGGTCCAGTGAGGGCTTTTTAAGTATGGGAGTGATCTGCGCATGTTTTAGAGGGGAGGGGAAGGTGCCACTAGAGAGGGAGAGAATGAAGATGTGAGTGAGGGAGCATAGGATAGAATAAGAGGGCGACCATAGTAGTTGTGATGGAACAGGATCCAGGGGACAATTGGATAGGTGGGCATCTGAGAGAAGTTTTGTAACCTCTTCAGTAGTAGCCAGTTCAAAAGAGGAGAGTGGTGACTGTGCTGTAAGGCAAAGTATGTTGGATGGGGAAGATGTACGCACAGAGGTGGTGTCCTCGCATATTGCATCAATCTTGTCTTTGAAGTGCTTGGCAATCTCTTGGGCAGTGATTGAGTTAGTGGGTAGAGGGGGTGGGGGCGAAGCAGAGAGTTAAAGGTTGAGACACATATGGGGGAAGGGGAGTAAAGGATGATTTCCAGTTATAAAACTGAGGTGAAACAAGTTCTAGAGATTGTGAGCCAGAGATGAGAATATTGGTCAGAGGCATTTAAGTGAGTGCTACACTCCTATGATCTGCAGTCCATTTTGACCATGGTTTGTAAAAGGAGGAGGTGGACATCTTAGCCTTGGCAAATGAGATTTCCAATTTGGAAGTTTAAGTTTAACAGCCATATGGTATCTGTTATGGCCGGAGGTTGTGGAGTTTTCCATTTTTTTCGCTAGGGCTAGACGCGCAGCAATCAGAATGTGGGTTATCAGAACCTTGAGGTGACTAGGCCAGGCAGGAAGCGATAGGGCCAGCAGTAGATCCAGTGAGGTCATAGGAAAAAATATCTCGCACAAGGAGGAGATGAAACTGGATATCTCTTGCCAATACAGTATTTTGTGATAACTGGACAGTCCCATCATATGTGGTACAGTGATCCGCTAGTATCGCATTGATAGGTGGCACTGATTTGCAGCACTGATGGGCACTGATAGGTGGCACTAGTGGGCACTAATAGGTGGCACTGGCAGGCACTGATGGGCACTGATAGGCAGCAATGATATATGGCACTGTTAGGCAGCACTGATAAGGAGGCACTGGCAAGCACTGGCAGGGATCACTGATGGGCACAGACTTCCTAATGTGAAGTGACTGCCATCCCTGGTGGGCTCTAGTAGGCTTACCTGGTGGTCATGGGAGGACATCTTTGCTGCCATGGGTGGGCATCCCTGGAGGCCATGGGTGGACATCCGTGGGGACATGAATTGGGAGTCCCCATCCGCTCTACCTCACCCCCCCCCAGTTTCCTCCAGCCCAGGCTAGTTGCCCAGCTGGGGTGCCCAGGAGGAAGGGATGCCAGCGGTCCCAGGCTGCCAGCTGGTGAGGAAGGACCCAGACCCACCTGCAAGACAAGACAAGCAGTGCACCCAGGACCCAGGTAGAAGAAGCTGCGGCAGACGACCAGGTAATGGGGGGGGGGGGTGACGACTAACAATGCTGCATTTGGAATTTGGAATGACACATCTGAGGGCCCCCCTGCTGCCCCCCCATTGATGGGCATGGGTGAAGCTGTGCTGATGGGCACTGATCAGGCTGCGCTGATGCGCACTGGTAAGACTGCATTGATGGGCACTGGTGAGGCTGCGCTGATGGGCACTGGTGAGGCTGAGCTGATGAGCACTGATTAGGCTGCATTGATGGGCACTGGTGAGGCTGCGCTGAAGGACACTGGTGAGGCTGCATTGAAGGGCACTGGTGAGGCTGCATTGATGGGCACTGGTGAGGCTGTGTTGATGGGTACTGGTGAGGCTGCGCTGATGGGCACTGATCAGGCTGCATTGATGGGCACTGGTGAGGCTGCAGTCATTGCCATAGAAACATTTGTAAAGGGGGGAGTTAGTGAGATGACCACGTCCATGTGGGGTGTCAGAAATATTTCTGCACTCAGGCATCTGTGACCCTAGGATCGGCCCTGGGAGGGGCATTGCTGATGATTAGGGTACATTAGTGTTGCCCTCTGAAGAGTGAACCACAATGGATCACTTTTCAAAGGGTGTTTGACAGGCGACAGAGAAGCATTATATTGCCTGCCCATCATCGTTTTTCGGGCGGGGGGGGGGTGCCAGATATAGGATCCGTCATGGATGCCAAATGCTCTAGGTACGCCCCTGTACCTTGAAACTAACTGTTTTGAAAAACAGTTAAATTGATTGATGAGTTAAAGTGATAGTAAAGTCTATTTTTTTTTGTTAAAAATAACGAACATGTTATACTTACCTCCCTGTGCAGTGGTTTTGCACAGAGCAGCCCAGATCCTCCTCTTCCTAGCCCCTCCCCCCTGACAAGTGCCCCGGCTAGGCCCCGCCCCTCTCTCTCTTCATTGGCTCACTGGCTTTGATTGACAACAGCGGGAGCCAATGCTGTCTCAGCCAATGAGGAGCGGAGTCCCTGGCAGTTGAATCTTTCTTGCAAAATCGCTGGATAGAGATTGGGCTCAGGTAAGTATTAAGGGGGTGGCTGAGGGGGGCTGCTGCACACAGAAGGTTTTTTCTATCCTAATGCATAGAATGCATTAAGATAAAAAACCTCCCGCCTTTACAATCACTTTAAGTTCCACTTTAAAGAATAAAAATTGCTGCTTAGGGCTCGTTTACACTTGCTTCAAAACAGGGCGTCAGACAGGCGTTGTTAAAGCTCCCTTAACGCCAGTCAAAGCCCATATCACTAAATAAAATGGTTAGCTTACAGCCCTGTTTACACCTTGCGTTGGTTTCGCTGCACTTCAGCTTTGCATCAAAAATGATACCCCATGTAGCTTTAGCCAGGCTTCAAAGCCTCTCCAACGTCTCCATAGAAGTCTATGAGGAAGCTTGTTTGAAGCTTTCTTGAAGCACCTGCGGCTTTTCAGAGGCTGTAATTCAGCTTTAGCTTCGCCTTGTTTTGGAGAAATTGCAGGTGTGCGATATCTAGAAACACACAGGGCATTTACAAAGCTTCAACAGGGCTTCAAAAGTGCATCACTGAAGCCTCATCGAAGCCTTGTTGAAGCCTCATGAAGCCTCTTTGAAGCACCGTTGAAGCCTCAAAAACACATCATAAAACCTTGTTGAAGCTGTATGAGCTTTAATGAGCGTTGAAGCCGAAGCAATGACAGCCCTTAATGGCATGTTCTTCCCTGCAGGCTTCTGTTTGTAAACAAGGTGGCTGGGGGATCCTTGACCACATACAGTGTGATTGTGACCATATGTGGTTAATGACATCATCTAGCACCTCTGGCCAGTTTGTTGACATTTAGCAGCCAGTACGGGAGTTGTCATCTGTGACAGTAGTGCAACAGTAGAGCAGGTGGTTCTGTGTGCAGGTCATCAGGGTTGATGATGGACTTACATCACTAGACAAAGTGACTGACTTTGTATTTACATCAGGGGACAATTTTTTTTTTTTTTTACATAACGGACTTTTTCGCAGTGTCTGTGTATAATTATGTTACTATTTTTGTGAAAGAGTGACAAGGGGTGCTATGTATGTCCCACTTATTTACATGAAAGAGGGATGGATATCTGGGAGCCCCTTATGTTTAAGGATGGTTTCCGGATTCAAAAGAGTCCCATACCCCCTTGTAAACCCCCACATTGTCCTAATTAATGGAGTTGAGCGGACACCTGGATGTTCGGGTTCGGCGGGTTTGGCCGAACTTCACAAAAAAGTTTGAGTTCGGCCCCGAACTTGACCCGAACTTGACCCTGAACCCCATTGAAGGCAATAGTGACCCGAACTTTTGGGCACAAAAATGGCTCTAAAAAAGTCCTGGAAAGGGCTAGTGGGCTGCAAAGGGAAGCAAAATGGGGGTAAGAGTAGGACAAATGTCCTGCAAACAAATGTGGATAGGGAAATAACTTGAAATCACATTAAAAAAAAATGGAGGAGGAGGTGGACGTGAAGTAGGAGGTTGAGGAGGCCGTGACCATGCCGGTGGTGGAAGTGGCGATGGAGGAGCAGGAGGTAGCCAACACTGTTTTTTGTTTGTTTGTTTTTTTTTTCTAATTGGGGTAGCCCCCAAAATATTGAGACATATTAAAAAAAAAAAAGGATACGTTCACTTAAGTATACCAATGTCTGTGTGAGGCCGGTATAAATGGCTATTCTGCACAAGGTACAGACAAGTCTTGTGGGATCCATGCCTGGTTCATTTTGATAAAGTTTAGCTTGTCCACGTTGGCTGCGGACTGGCGGCTGCTCTTGTCTGTGATAACACCCCCTGCCGTGCTAAACACACGTTCAGACAATACACTGGCTGCAGGGCAGGCCAGCACCTCCAAGGCATAAAGGGCAAGCTCAGGCCATGTGCCCAATTTGGACACCCAGAATTTGAATGGGGCAGACCCATCGGTCAGTACGTGTAGGCGTGTGCGCAAATACTGTTCCACCATGTTGCTGAAATGCTGCCTCCTGCTAAGACATTGCCTATCAGCTGGTGGTGCTGTTTGTTGCGGCATGCTGCTGACAAATCTTTTCCACATTTTGGCCATGCTAACCCTGCCTTCTGAGGTGCTGGCGGTGCCACAGCTGCGTTGGCGACCTCTTCCTCCTCTGCCTGCGCCTTGTGCTTTCACTGAGCCCCCGGTGTCATTTGGGAATTCCCTCAGCAGTGCGTCTACCAGTGTGCACTGGTAGTCGCGCATCTTCCGATCACGCTCCAGTGAGGGAATTAAGGACGGCACGCTGTCCTTGTAACGGGGATCCAGCAGGGTGGCCACCCAGTAATCACCACAAGTTACAATGTGGGCAACTCGGCTGTCGTTGCGCAGGTACTGCAGTATGTAGTCGCTCATGTGTGCCAGGCTGCCCAGAGGCAAAGACAAGCTGTCCTCTGTGGGAGGTGTATCATCTTTGTCCTCTGTATCCCCCCCAGCCATGCTCCAGGGATGCCCAGGAGCTGCATTGGGTGCCACCCTGCTGTGAACACGGTTCCTCCTCCTCCTCATCATCTTCCTCGTCCTCCTCATCCTCCAGAACTGTGCCCTGGCTTGAGAATTTTTTACCTGTCCTATGCTGGTGCAGGAACCCACCCTCCGTGCCACTTGTGAATGACTGGCCTGATAACCGTGGTAATGACCCCTCTTCCTCCTCCTCTTCCTCCTGTGCCACATCCTCTTCCATCATTGCCCGAAGTGTTTTTTCAAGGAGACATAGACGTGGGATAGTAACGCTGAGAACAGCGTCATCGGCACTGGCCATGTTGGTGGAGTACTCGAAACACCACAATATGGTACACAGGTCTCGCATGGAGGCCCAATCGTTGGTGGTGAAGTGGTGCTGTTCCGCAGAGCGACTGACCCGTGCGTGCTGCAGCTGAAACTCCACTATTGCCTGCTGCTGCTCGCACAGTCTCTCCAGCATGTGCAAGGTGGAGTTCCACCTTGTGGGCACGTCGCATAGGAGGCGGTGAGCAGGAAGGCCAAAGTTCCACTGCAGCGCAGACAGGCGAGCAGCAGAGTGAGAACGCCAAAAGCGCACAGACGGCCCGCAATTTCTGCAGCAGCTCTGACATATCCGGGTAGTTTCTTAGAAATTTCTGCACTACCAAATTCAGCACATGCGCCAGGCAAGGGATGTGTGTCAAACCGGTTATGCCCAGAGCTGCTATGAGATTTCGCCCATTATCGCACACCACCAGGCCGGGCTTGAGGTGGCAACAACCACTCATCGGTCTGTTGTTCAATGCCCGTCCACAGCTCCTGCACAGTGTGGGGTTTATCCCCCAAACATATCAGTTTTAAAACAGCCTGCTTTCGTTTCCCCCTGGATGTGCTGAAGTTGGTGGTGAAGGTGTTACGCTGACCAGATGAGGAGGTGGTAGAGGAGGAGGAGGAAGCAGAGTAGGAGGCAACAGGAGGCAAAGAGAAATGCCCTGCAATCCTCGGTGGTGGAAGGACACGCGCCAAACTGCTATCTGCCTCAGGCCCATCCGCCACTACATTTGCCCAGTGTGCAGTTAGCGAGATATAGCGTCCCTGCCCGTGCTTACTGGTCCACGTATCAGTGGTTATGTGGACCTTGCCACAGATGGCGTTGAGCAGTGTACACTTGATCTTGTCCCCAAGTGGTTTGTGCAGGGAAGGGATGGCTCATCTGGAAAAGTAGTGGCGGCTGGGAACCAGGTACTGTGGGACAGCCACCGCCATCAGGTTTTTAAAACTGTCCGTGTCCACCAGATGGAATGACAGCATTTAAAAGGCCAGGAATTTTGAAATGCTGGTATTCAGGGCCAGGGATCGCGAGTGGGTAGGGGGGTACTTCCTCTTTCTCTCCAGTGTTTGGGAGATGGACAGCTGTAAGCTTCCATGGGACCATGGTGTGGAAATGCTTGGGGAGATTGGCGGACATGGTGGCGTTGCTGTCACATCATCTGTTTGCTGGGTGGCAGGTGACACTGGCGCTGTTGAGGTGAAGGAAGAGGCCGAGGCAGCAGCAGAAGAGGAAGCAGGAGGAGCCCGAGACCTTTCTTGGATTTTGAGGTGCTTATTCCACTGCAGCTTGTGCATTGCATGAAGATGCCTGGTCATGCAGGTTGTGCTCAAGTTTAGAACATTTATGCCTCACTTCAGGCTCTGATTGCACAGCGTGCAAACCACTTGTGTCTTGTCGTCAGCACATTGTCTGAAGAACTGCCACACCAGGGAACTCCTTTGAGCTGCCTTTGGTGTGCTAGGTCCCTGGGTGCGGTGGGTAGTAGCAGGCATACTGTCTAGGGGACGGTCGCTCTGCTTTTGCAACCTGCTTCCTCTTTTGCTGTGCTGGTGCCTCTGTGCGACCACCACCTCTTCCTCCAAACTGCACACGTCACTCGCATGACCTTCATTCCATGTGGGGTCTAGGACCTCCTCATCCTCCACATTATCTTCCACCCACTCTTCACCACTGCCCTCCTTGTCAGTCTGCACACTGTAGAAAGCTGCAGCAGTTTCGTCATCATCAGAGACGTACTGCGGTGGTGTTTTCATGTCCTCATCCTGAAAAAGAAGTGGTTGGGCATCGGTGCACTCAATGTCTTCCACTTCTGGGGCAGGGCTATGTGGATGGCACACCAGCAGAGTCATCAAAAAGCATAAGAGACTGCTGCATGACTTGGAACTCAGACTACTTGGCTGATTTACAAGGGGCTGAGGTTAAAGACAGATGGCCATGGGGTTCAAGTGCCAACTCTGAGCTTTCATCAAGGGATCGGGTGGGAGACAATGTGAAGGAACTGGGGGCATTGTCAGTTACCCAATCTACTATCGCCTGTACTTGTTCTGGCCTCACCATTCATTGAGCGGCATTCAGGCCTACCATATAACGTACCATATATTCACTTGTGCGTGTATCTGGCACAGATCGACCACTTCCTCTCCTTGCAACAGGAGCTTCACCAACACCACCAACACCAGCAGCACCACGACCATGTCCCTTATTTGACGCTCTCCTCATTCTGGACGCAAATGTACTATTTAGCACAAATTTATATTATTTTTTATAACGCTAATCTGTCCCTCACACCAGCAGCAGGAACCTCTCTCTATACCAGTATGAGATGATTTTATAATGGTAATCTGTCACTCACACCAGCAGCAGGAACCTCTCCCTATACCAGTATGAGATGATTTTATAAAGCTAATCTGTCCCTCACACCAGCAGCAGGAACCTCTCTCTATACTAGTATGAGATGATTTTATAATGGTAATCTGTCCCTCACACCAGCAGCAGGAACCTCTACCTGTACCAGTATGAGAAAATTTTATAACTATAATCTGTCCCTCACACCAGAAGCAGGAACCTATCC
>BLSH010087959.1:69890-80056 GCA_018402905.1 Glandirana rugosa
GGTGGCTAGGGGGGGTCGTGACGGTGACTAGTGGAGGGTCGTGACGGTGCTAGTGGGGGGTCGTGACGGGGCTATTGGGGGGGTCGTGACGGGGGCTAGTGGGGGTCGTGACGGGGGTTAGTGGGGGGGACGTCGTGACGGTGACTAGTGGGGTAGTCGTGACGGGGGTTAGTGAGGGGTCGTGACGGTGGCTAGGGGGGGGTTATCGGGGCAGTGCTGGGGGGTGATCGTGGCAGTGCTGGGAGGTGATCAGTGGCAGTGCTGGGGGGGATCGGTGGCAGTGCAGGAAGGAAAGGATCACAGCAGGCAGTGGTACTCACTTCGTCTCTGGCTCCATGGTGTCCGCAGCAGCAGGGAAACCAATGCCAAGATCAGGAGATAGGGTCTCCTCCAGCCCCTCCCACTTCCCTGTCCTGAGGTCAGCCGACCTCTAGTCTCCGCCCCCCCCCACATTCCATGAACTTAATGGGTGGCCGCGAGTGGCAAGGACAGCCCAGAACGGTGGCCGCGAGCGGCAAGGACAGCCCAGGTGGGCAGCCGCGAGCGGCAAGGACAGCCAGATGGTGCATTCGCATGCTCCAGGGACAGCACAGCTGCCGCAGCTGTTTTCAGCCTCACATACAGCCCGGAGACTGCGGCCCATTGGGCAAGTGCCCGGTGTGCCCTATGGCCAGTCCGGGCCTGATAGAAACCAATCAGCTTCCAATTTGTTTGTTTTTTTGTGAAAGCTTAAAGTGGTTGTTTTTTTTTTCTTTTTAAATAACAAACATGTTATACTTACTTGCTCTGTGCAAGGATTTTGCATAGAGCAGCCCAATGCTCTTCTTCTGGGGTGCCCCAGAGGCACTCCTGGCTCCTCCTCTTCATCGCCCTACGGAGAGCCGTTTGCAATGGGGACACCTGTGGGGCGCACTCACGAGTCCTGCTGCTGCGTCCATTGACAAAGACAGCAGGACTGGCCCCCCTCCCCCTGCTTCCATCCCATGTCACTGGATTTGATTAACAGCAGCGGGAGCCAATGGCTCCTGCTGCTATCAATCTATCCAATGAGGACAGAGACAGCAGCTGGAGTCGCTGGGTTCAGGCACATCACTGGAATAATCGAGTTCAGGTAAGAAAAATGGGGTGGGGGGGGCCCTGGGGGCAGCTGCAGCACAGGTTTTTCACCTTAATGCATAGAATGCATTAAGGTGAAAAACCTGGAGACTTTGCAACCCCTTTAATTGACCAAGAAAGTTAGATGCTGATTGGCTAGCATGCACAGCTGCACCAGATTTTGCTCTCTCCAGCTTTAGTAAATCAACCCCTATAGTGTAATGCCAGCTCTACTCTCTTTCTATTCTCCTGTCATGTACAGGACCTTTTGTAGCATAATATTTTTTTGCCATCGGTCCACCTCATAGTAACGCTAACAGTTGGTCCTTTATTTACACTCCTCTGATTGAGATTGTGACAGCATTTGCTCCATGTCTTTGCTGTTTATTTCCATTCTGCTTATACACACTGCTTTATACAGAAGATGACTAAATCCTGCACAGACCACCTGGATTTGGCTTCGTTGACGGAGTCAGGGATAGGATGACTGTGATACATACGTTCCATAGTGGTTTGAGGGTTAAACATGAAGTAGTGACATCAGCCAGTGATAGGAGCCAGATGGGAGCAGTTTGGAAAGGGGGGCAGGTTTGGAAGGGAAGAAAGAGGGCAGGTTTGGAGAGGAAGAGTGGGAGAGTATTTTGAACTGCTTCTCATTTGGGCTGGGATTGCAGGGGATTGGATTTCCCTTTTTCAGTCCTAGCTGCTACCTTCGATCTCAGCAGCTGGACCCCTCACCATCTCTATTCCCATCAGTCCTAGGAGACAAGGAGAAACCTCTGCCTGGCAGAGCATCACAGGAGTCCTGACTGAAGAACATGACTGGCACACACGTGTGAAGCTGACAAGTTACCTTCTATCTCTTCTTCAGCTCAGGGGTATGCAAAGAGGGCATCTGGGAATATTGTAAAAATCCTATTATTATTATTATACAGGATTTATATAGCGCCGACAGTTTGCGCAGCGCTTTACAATATTAGGGCAGACAGTACAAGTACAATACAATTCAATACAGGAGGAATCAGAGGACTATTCATACAGAGAACAGTTTAGAAGCCTTTGGTTATTTTATTATAGCATTATTATTACTAGGTATGGGTGGTGCACATATTTTAGGAGCGGTTTATAAACTTTATATATATTTATTACAAATTATAAAAAATAACACACAGAAGAAAGTGCAGCTTTGCCAGGAATTACACTGCTTTTGCTGGAAATATATACTAAGATAGATAGTGTGCATGGTGACAGAGTGAGCTGCAGTGTGTGGCATTGTTATACAGATGGGTGGACAAAGCGCAACAATGTGATATGGGCCACTGCTGGATAAGGGAGAGTAATGAAGTGATATGTTCTTACTAACCCAACACATAATTAAAGTCATAATGCAGGATTATAGAGACAATATGATACGCAGGCTTGCAAAGAAAGATGCAGGGTGATTCAGTGTAGTAAGACAGTTTAAACTCATAACAGTCAACATAAAGAGATATAGAAGAGAGACAAAGCATAAGGCAGATTGATTTTATTTTATGAGCAGTAATAAGGAACCTAATATAAAAAATAGTACTTTGCCTTTGTTTGATACTGAGCAGTAACAAGGAACCTAATGTAAAAAATAGTACTTTGCCTTTGTTTGATACTGAGCAGTAACAAGGAACCTAATGTAAAAAATAGTACTTTGCCTTTGTTTGATACTGAGCAGTAACAAGGAAAGTAAAATAAAAAAAGTACTTTGCTTTTGTCTTATACTGGGCAGTAACAAGGAACCTAATGTAAAAAATAGTACTTTGTCATAGATTGATTGAATTTCACGATATGCAATAATCTTAATTTACGAAGACTGGAGCAAAATTTGAGCTGTTGCCGGCAGCAATATATTGAATAACCTGTTTCATTTGAAAGTGAAATGTCATTGGTTGCCAGGGGAAACTTGCTCAACTTTTTCTACTGTTTCATTTGCACTGATCCAAACAGACCCCTATGCATTAACGGTTAACAGGCAGGCTGCTGGAAACGTATGCAGTTAGATGTGTGTACAGTGGGCCCCCCAATTCCTTTCTAATGTGGGTGTGTCCGGGTATCTAGGAATTAGGCCAGGCTATTGCATGATAGTAAAATGCATTCTCCCTTTATGGTGTTGGTGTTACATGTTCTGTGATCTGCTGCTGTTTGTCTGCTTTTATAGACTTTTTATACTCCAATTCATTTTATATGGTTTCAAGTGATCATATCACTGTCAAGCTACAATCACTTTTTCCATAGTAATTCTGATCCTGTTTTTAGGTACTCTTATATCATGCTTGCACTGATTTTCTGCGTTTGTGTTCTCTTATTTATATGTATATTAATGTAAGTGTTTTATTGCTTTAGTATGTGCACCATAAGTGGCCATGTTTGTTTTAGGTATGTTAAAAAAGGGTTTCAAACCTCCCAAAACAAAAATGTAATCTATTGTAGCTTATCAATCTTTAAACGTGGTGGTTGCATTTGTTTTCTTATTTTAGGTTTTTTTTTTCCGTTATCTTACCCTGGTGATTTGGCCAGCTACACATGTCCTCTTATAGGGTGACTTTACTCTGTAGAGTAGCAAGGGAGCCACCCTTGGTCAGCAGCATTGTCAACTTGTGGAGATGGTAGAGTAATGCACGAGCAAATTTAGATGAACTTACCTAACAAGTTACAGCAAAACTTTTTTTTTCTTTTGGTAAAAAGGTTTCACATAAATGAATAAAAGCTGACCATTGTAAACACCCCCGTCAGTGTTAGATGGTTTGCCTAAACCATTTAACTGCCAGTTTGAGCAGCTTAGTCTGTTAAAGAGAGTTGAAACATAACTTAAGTTAACCAGTTGAAAATAAAGGAAAAAAAGGCTAAAAAGAGAAAATGAATGCAGCCACCACATCTAAGGATTGGTAAGCTGCAATATATAACATTTTTGTTTTGGGATTTGACTTGCTTTAAATTGATTGTAATGCTCATTTTTTTTAAATTAAAGTAACAAACATATTATACTTACCTGCTCTGTGCAATGGTTTTGTGGTTTTGCACAAAGCAGCCCTGATTCTCCTCTTCCCAGGTCCCCTGCTGGTGCTCCTGGCTCCTTTCTCTAAGTGCCTCCATAGCAAGCCGCTTGCTCTGGGGGCACTTTTGCATGCTTTCTACCAAGCTCTGCTCTGTGTGTCCATTGACTGCCCCCTGCTTCCTCATCACTGGCGGTTATTGACAGCAGCAAGGGCCAATGACTCCCGCTGCTGTCTCTGAGCCAATGAGGAGAGAGCCAAGAGAGCCGCTGCTCTTATGCACATTACTGGATTGAGATAGGACTGAGGTAAGTATTTAGGAGGGGATGGGGGGGGGGGGTGTTACTGCATGCAAAAGATGTTTTACCTTAATGCAGAGAATGCATTAAGGTAAAAACCTTCTGCCTTTAGAACCACTTTTAACTCATATAATACGTATTGAGCTGAACTTTGATAGTCATATGTATATTGGACTTAGTAGCTGTTACAAGAGTAGTGATGTCTACTTGGTGTCATTGTTTGTGACTCTCCAACAGTAGCTATAAGCAACTAGAGAACCAGAGATTTCCTCCTGAAAGTAATAATAATAATAATAATAAAGATAAACAGGGTTTTTTTTTCTCAGAGAATAGGTGCAAAGACTCCCCCTTTCCAACCCCTTTTCTCCATTTATACCCATCTCCGAGCACTGTTCCTTGGTTCCACCCCATACCCACCTCCCATTACTGCTCTTTTAGAGAATAAAGAACAAAGTATCATTTTGTGGTGATAAGTCATTTGTTTGGAATATGTTAATGATAACAAGAAAAGCAATAAAATAGGTCCCCTGCAGCTAGTAACAATAGGGCCCCCTCTAGCAACCCCCAACAACAATGATCTACTCTAAATAAAATCCCCACCCCCTCGCAGCGACAATAAATCCCCCAGCGACAATAAACCCCCGGCAGCAACAACATATCTCCCCACAGCCAGCATCAATAGACTTTCCAGCAGCCAGCAATAATAGACCCCGCCCTCAACAGTAGATATCTCCCAGCAATAACTGGCCCCCCAGCAATATAACACCCACCCCCAGCAACAATAGGTCCCCCAAAAGCAACAATAAACGCCCCTTGCTAAAATAGATTTCCTCAAGCTAGAATAGATCCCCAAGCAGTGAGCATTAATAGACCCTGAAGCACACCCCAGCACCTCTTACCATTACATACAGTCAGTGCTGGAGATGCCGGAACTGCGTTCCCCCACGTTTCCTCTGAAAAAAAGCCCTAAAATTTCAGTTTAGGAAACATACAGTATACAGAATGTAGGATCCCTATTGGTTTATTTGTCTTGTAAGAGTTGACATAATCAATAGCACCCTTCAGATGACATCAAGCCATTCATACCAATTCTTGATGCCAAAAAAGTTTCCAAGCTAATGTCCCCACCAAAGGATTATATTTAGAGAGATATACATACTTCCTAAGAAAGAGTATTTTGTGGTCTGCCATAAGCCTATGATAACCATTTAGAAAGTATGATTGTATGGGCAGTGATTCCCAGCATGCATACAAGGGAAGACCCATTCATCACAACACCAGGACACAGGTGTAATGGAAAGTCAATTGCAAGGGATGTATTCCAACTTTGTGGGGACCCTGGTGGACTGAATCATCTGTTGGCTTGTTATATCTCTCGGGGACTCCAGTGGCAAGATACCCCCAATTCCAACTCCACCACTTTTTCTGCTTCACTAGATTAATTCTTCATTGACCAATGGACATAAGTATTGGCAGACATTTTTATTGGCTGTTGTCCATTCATACATTCATTTTATTTTATCATACAATGATCCTGACTTAGTTATTACATTTTACAGGATCTGTGAACAAAATCTGGGCTCATATACGGTATACAGGCATTTGTTCATTGTGTGATTGAGTTTGCCTTTGTTTACCTTTAGTGACAGTTTGCGCATTTCTAATTTGACAGAACATTTACTTGCAGGTTTGTGTGATCTGTAAAGAATTATACAATACTAGAATCCAGACAATTACAATTCATAAACAGAATGATTCTTTGCAGATTGGACACATTTTCAGGCAGATATGTAAGCAAATAAAAATGAAATCACAGTGTGCCTGGTGTGCAAATTGATTCAGTCCTCGTCGTTTACTCATGTTTGTGTGTTTTTTGGTAAAAGTTTGTTAAATACAGAGGCTACTTTCAAACGCAGGAAACTGTAGCAAATACCAGTCATTAAATAAAGGTTCAAAAGTTGTACAGTTGATTAAAGCACCACAGAAAGCAAATTTATTTTAGCAAGCATGCCCTTCTATTTAAAAAAAGTGCTAAAATCCCAAAAATCCTGTTTGTATGAACTCAAACATATCCCCTATTTAGAGTGAAAATATTGTTGGGTGGAATATTCTGTATGGGTTGATATGAATGCTGACCATAAGCACTGAAAGCACGCATGATATGTAAATCATATGACTATGGTGTGCATAGATGAAATTCAAACAGCTATTGGCTGGCTCTACATGTAGTTTTCCACCATCTAAAATCTGTTGGGTTGGTACAAAGAAAAAGCTGTTATCTGAGTCATATTTCAAAAATTGCGCCTTTCATACTAGCATCATCAACCAAGTCTGCATATGCTCAAGTCTGTTTGCCAAAAAGACCACACCCATAGTAGTACATTTGTCCTGTTAATATCATTTGAGCCTTACAAAAAACAAATAGTACAGTGGTAGAAATGAATAACACTAATTACCAGATTACATTGCATATTTTATAAAATAACAAATTAGCAATAGTATGCTAATAGTACTATGATATGATCATTAGTATTCAGGTTGCTTAAGCCTTGTGGTGCTCTTGAAATAGGCTTCTATAATTATTTAAAATGATTATAATTCTGTTCATATACAATCATGTACTCTTGTGACATTGGAAATCTTAGCATAGATATGCAGAAATGTTCAGTTAATTTGTAAAATACTTCTTGGAGGAGGTTGCCAAAATCCTTAACATTGTGGCCAAATCAGACCCTTCACAGTTGACCAATGCAGACAAAGGTAACTAGATACCTAATTTCTTTAAGGGGAACTCCAGTCAAACGGTTTTTCTTTAGTTTTGGATATAATAATGTGTGGGACCTCTGTCAGGCTTTTATTGCTGTCTTTGTTCTTATTGGGAAGTTTTGCTCTCACTTCCTGTTCCAGTGACACAACAGTAAGTAGGGAAATCCTGCCAATGGAGACAAATAAAGCATTTGGAGTTGCCAACTTGTATCCACTCCAGTAATATAACATTTTATTGCTGTAGGTACCCATTGGATAGCTCACTTCCTATTCCTGTGACATGGCAGAAAGCAGTGGAAATCCTTAGAAGGGAACCCCCTTCTGGGGACTATCACTCACTTTCTGTCATGTGCTGACCATTTTTTGTTACCCTTTATAAAATGGCCCTCAGAGTGCATTATAACCCCCCTTTTCCCTTGCAAGCCTCTAAGAAATTAAAAGAAAACCTGAAAGGGAGAGCTTGATTACCTCCACTATGTTAAATGCAAGTAAAGTATGTACTAAGAGCCAAATGATCACTCAGAAACAAGAAGTTTGCTTTGGGTGGAGTTAGCAGTCAATAGTGCATTGTCAATCTATAAGATGTAGTCATGAATTACAGGTCAACTTTTTTTCAAATGTTAATAAATAAGATCTTTTTTATTTCATAATGTACTCTTGAGTCCAAGTGATTGGTGTTTAATGGTGTCTCTGTTGTACTCTTTACTAAACAGAAAGAGTGAAAAAGTACCATTTTAACTAGTGTGAGCACTAGTAGCTTAATAATACCAATGAAAAATGATTATGTCACCCCCACCCCCAGGACATGTTTTTCTGTTCTCTAGGGCTTTTTAAATGTAATTTCTTTTACACTTCATTTTTATATTACCTTCTTAATACATAAGGTAATTGTAATCACTTCAACCAAAAAAAATATCACTCTATTGTTTGATTTCGCTGCCCAGTTGTGTTTCTTACTTCAGGTGTTTTTCAGTTCCTTCAAGAACTGGAGCTACCTGCACAACCAATCACCTCAACAATTATCCCTCTCCCAAGTTCACCATCATGAAATGTACATATTGAAATGCAATTCATGATTCCTTTGCCACGCCCAGTTTCTGCAAGTAGGTCCTGACCAAGCGCAAAAGGATCAAGATTACTTTTATTAATTAAGTGATGGGTTGGAGCCAAGAAGATCTTCACTTTATGTTCAAGTGGCCATGCCAACTTTGAATCTAAAACTGATAAATTATACCACTGGCCTAACTAGCCTACAAATAAAGCAACTAGAACAACTTGCAAACAGCTGTTTTAGGTTTCTTCTTTGGTATAGGCAATAGTCAAAGGGCCATGGTACCCATTTTAGCCCCCCAATGGTTAGTAATTTTGTAAAATCAATACATAAATCCAATTAATGGTAATTGTCAATGTTCAATCATGCAACCACAAACTGCATGCGGCATGCCTTGCCAAACAGTAATTGTACATGGCAATATTTTAATACGATATAGAAATATTAAGCGTAGGAACAAATTAATGCAGCAGTATAGTGGGTCTCACTGTAACTTAAACCAGCTAGTGCCTATTTAGGTCCTAGAAGAGTCAACAACATTGCTAGTTCTTTTAGATATACAGAAATACAAAATTTTAATGCAAACCGTATACATTTCAGTTATTTTCATATGAATCATCATAGAAATAGTTGGTAATCAGGAGACAATTATACCCACATATTGCTAAGATTATCGTTCCAGTGGGGTTAATGCTGTTCCCTTTTCTTTTTAGAGTGACAGGAGCAGGGAATGCAGTAGCTTTCCATAAATGGAGAGTTTTCAGGAGCATTGAAATGCTGGCAAAAGATACAGACAGAGCAGCCCTACGTCCCAGACACCCCTGATAACTCCTTAGTTGCCAGAATTACATTGCACAGCAAAGATAGGAACACAATAGTCAATACTATATAAACAATGGCACTAGACAATTGTTGCAAAACCTGAAATCATACCCTAAAATTGACAAGAGCCAGTATCAGCGCTTAGGAGACAAACAATTGTTGTTGTATCTAAATCTATGACTTTGAAAAGCAGCTGCTTTTAAACTCAAAAACATTCAATCTGGCATCATAGTATATAAATCAGTCCAATAAATGATGCAAGCAGCGCTATTTGAGAAGATTATTAATTTGTGATCGCATGCACATAAAAAGTCTCTTAAAAGTCTCTTAAAACAGAACCAATCTTGCTTCCATCACCACACCATGTGTCAAACGAGAATGGGGGGGAGAGAGGGTAAAATCCCCCTTAAGTGGTGCACTCACCGAACAGCAACTTAATGCACGCCTTTGCATAAACCAGGGTGCCCCCTCAAGGAAGTACTGCTCATATGGATGATCCTCTTGCTTTCGATCAATCACGATCGTCACGTCTGTGGTACTGGGATTATCCCTTAAATGAAAGTACTCCACATAGTGCAAATCTGACTGGTAACTTTATTATGAACAGTAATTAAAACACCCCCCTTCACGATGTACACTCACTTGGTAACAGTAATTGGCAAGCATATAAAAGATATGTGGAAAAACTGCCACTCCACCTGCTTCGTCTCACCACTCCGAAGAGTACGGCGTTCCCGGGGAGAAGCGGTGTTCGGGCGGCTCAGACTGCTGTGTAGTCACGCCCTGACGCGTTTCGTCATCGACTTCGTCTGAGGGCGTGACTACACAAGCACAGCATCTGACATTTATACTCAACTAGCGGGCAACACAACTCAGCTGGTGTCATTCATTATTCGGCTGCCTGAAATGTCCATACAGCGGATAGACCGACCACATTAAACATGGTGCATGCTGAATATCACCCCCGTCAACCCTGGAGCGTATGTAGAGTCTATAGATGACTCGCTAACTCATACGCGATAAACTATAAAATGCAACAACATCTAGATACAAAACTAAATTTGATCTTGTGCAAGCAGGGATCACCATATACGGTGCGATCTGCAATGC
>BLSH010087959.1:80066-102234 GCA_018402905.1 Glandirana rugosa
TGTTGAGTTACGTAAAAAAAGTCTAATGAAACGACAAGAAATAAGAGACCCAAGTTTCATCATAACTGATAAGTTAGACCGTAGTATCATATATTTAGTCAGGTTATTTACTACGTTCGTCGCGATAAACTCTTCTAATAATTAAACACTAGCGTACGTGTATTTTTCAGAGAATTTTCAGAGAATTTTGTCTTGGTTAGAACGAAGGTAGTGGTGTGGTACACAGTTTGCTCTTACCCCCCCCTCTCTCCCATTTTAGGGGGAATTCACCACGTGAGTGGCTTGTCGTTGAATTACGTGCGGACATATGAGCAGTACTTCCTTGAGGGGGCACCCTGGTTTATGCAAAGGCGTGCATTAAGTTGCTGTTCGGTGAGTGCACCACTTAAGGGGGATTTTACCCTCTCTCCCCCCCCATTCTCGTTTGACACATGGTGTGGTGATGGAAGCAAGATTGGTTCTGTTTTAAGAGACTTTTAAGAGACTTTTTATGTGCATGCGATCACAAATTAATAATCTTCTCAAATAGCGCTGCTTGCATCATTTATTGGACTGATTTATATACTATGATGCCAGATTGAATAGTCAATACTACTTTGAACCCAGAGAATAAAGAACAGCAAAGTAATCTGAAAAAAATGCATTGAGTTGTGGAGATTATTATTATTACTATTATTATACAGGATTTACATAGCGCCGACAGTTTTCGCAGCGCTTTACAACATTAGGGCAGACAGTACAATTACAATACAGTTCAATTCAATACAGGAGGAATAAGAGGGCCCTGCTCATTAGAGATTACAATCTAGGAGATGGTCACTTGGCCAGATCAAGGGATTTATGTGGCATGAATGTACTTTTTTGCCATCCACAGTCCCACCCTGTTAGGTTGGCTTTCTTTTCCTTTTTTCTCCCGTTTTTTCTTTATCGGTAAGTGATTTATGAAGTTATCTAAGTTTTTTCATATCATACACTATACAGATAACTGGATGAAGTTTTCAATGAATCTGTTTAAGACTTTTCTATAGTTGTCAACACTACTTGGCACTGGGAGTATGGTACAAATATATTGGCTGTTCATGCAATATATGAGATCCCAAGGCTTTGGAAGCCTGGGTAATTTGTGCAATACTTCGCATTGGTCCTCCCTGGGTTTATCAGTAGCACCAGCATCTTTATCCCACCAGAGGGCAGTATAACATCCCCTGCGCTCTTCCACATGGGAAGCAATTGAGTGAGCGAATGGGGTGTATTTCATGAATGAACGTGTTCTAAGAAAAAAGCAGTTCCAACATACTGAAAGAGGTTTCACTCTTTTACAAAAGTGGACTCCTCAATCGTGGAAAGACAAACTTTTTGGTTAAATGACAGTTATGATAACTGCCATGCTGAGTGTATCTTATGAAACTATAAGCATAAGCATCAAAGCTAAAAATTAACTGGTGATAAAAGTTTGCTTATTTACAATTAATAGATGTCAACATTTCATGCTCCAAAAATGTCTGCAAAGATATTCCTCTTTTTAAATCCCAACTCTGGGAAATATGAACATTTTGCAGGCAAAATGCATTTTGTCTGCATTCCTGCATCCCACAAGTGTAATGGAGCTTTAGGCCAATGCATTTCACCTATGGACTCCAAAGGGTCAAGCTAAATTCACTATTTTAACTAAGTCACGTGAAGGAAGGAGGGACAGAGCAGTTTGATAACATCAGTGGTTGCCAACTTATGAGTTATAGGGAGCTCAACTGTGGCCCCTGACATCACCAAAGGGCCACACATAATGTTCACTATATGTAATGCTTGAGAGGATTGCCAGACTGCAGACCTAATAGAGGAAATGAAGGTCAGAGACTGTGAACATGTTACACTTTCGGCCTGGAGACATGCTGCAGAAGACAATACCAAAATGGGAGCATGGTACTTGAGGCTGGTAGAGACCAATGGTATTACCCTAATCAATGTTCCCACTACAGACTGTTGAGGTCCAAGGGTCACATATCATATATCAAAGGGCTGTATGCTGCCCCTGGCCCACAGATTGGGCACCAGGGTGCTACATATATGATGTCATAGGTCAAAGTGCTACATTGAGGTGTATTGGTATGTTAGTTAGGTATAGTTAGCTACAATATAGAGGAAAGTGTTCTGAAAGTCTACCCCTGACCCACTAATACTCATCTTCCACATGTAGCTCTGTTGCTTTGTTGGGGCCTTTTGTTGGTACTTCTAGATACGTGGAAATGTGTGACCAAAGTATGGGGGAGCATGTGATCTCCACCCAGGATGCAGTGTTTGGCCCTGGACCCTATAAATTAGGGGGGGGGGTAAAGTCATCATCCCTTTGTTAGCACAAGCAAACTAACATGAAGCTTACAGAGGGCTTGACCACCAACTCCAAAAGAAGAAAGGAGCAGTAGAGAAGGTATGAGCAGCTGAGAAGGTATATGGTGGGCTAGCAAGAGCCTCTGCCACTTTGTCCTGAATGGGCAAATAACAGATTATTTTAAATAAAATGGGACAACTCTGTACATGGGAGTTTAGAATTATTCTTGGGCTTAGACTGTCATTCTGAAAATCGTTTCAGTTGTAGACATAAAGTGTTTGGAAAATATTATCAGGCAAAATATGAATTCTGCTAACAGGTGTCTTTAATGTTAAAAGTAAGCCTTACATTAAAAAATATGTGCTGCTACACTTAATTAAAAGAACATCTGCACTTACAGTTTTCTCTCAGTCTACCTGCAAAGTCCCACAAATACCTATTGATCCTGCCAGTGAGGTCCAACCTAATGCAGCTTCCTGTGATTGTGATAGTGTCACAACAATGAATTCAGAGAAGCATTGCCATTCTCATGTAGGCGGATTAAAAAAATTAAACGTGGTAGAGGGCAATGCTGATGGTCACTATCTGCTTTGTCACTGCTAATTTATAAGGCTGTAGAATGTCAATAAGCACCTGGGTACACATAGCCCTGCCCACTGCTTTCTTGAATGGCAGCACTGCCTCTGTTGCTTAAACCCTGCCAATATGAGCTGCAGTGTCTGGGATGGGGAACACATGAGACACAAATGAAGGGAAGTTGGTTCAGTTAGGAAAGGTAAACTTTTTTTTGTTGTTTTTTTTTTTTTACTTTTTGTGGCTTATATCTCTGTCATTAGATAGAGAACATGAAAGCTGGAGCTGCTTAATACACCACTGAAATACACATATTAATTATCTTGTCTGCCAGGGGATTTGTAGTTCTGCCCAACCACCTATGTGATTCCCATACCTCTGCTAGGCAACACAACTATGGGTGTGGCACCACTTTCACTGTTAATTCGGCCATAGATGGATCGTTATTCGCCTGGTTCATCAGAGACCAGCTGAATTTCAATCCATCTATGGATGTTTCCATCTAACAATTGACTTCTCATGAACAGGCTTGTTGGAGAAGTCTTGTTCTATCAATTGGCTGCAGTTCTGATCAGTGTATTCTCATAGCAGAATTGTTCCTGCTATCAGAATATAATAACACAGCATTTGTGTGGGTGGGGGAATTCAATCATTTGTTTTTGATCAGCCTACTGGCTGATCGAAAAAACGGATCCATGTATGGCCAGCCTTAGACTTAGAGTGTGCAGATGTGTTACCTCCTTGCCCAAAGTTTGACAACTGGACTTTGAAGAAGCATGCTGATAAGTCTGTTCTCTCTGCTCTATTTCCTCCTGTCAGCCCTGTCAAGAACATAAAACATGGCTGGATTACCTCCCAGTGTTGCACTCAGTACCAGGACAAGTTCATCTAGCACCCAGGGCAAGGATGCAGAATGGCAACCCCTCCGCCACTGTTAATGCATGCTGTAGAATGGGTTTACTGTTCTCTGTTCATTCTCTGTCCCTTTGCTCAGCTGTGTCCAGGACAGCTTTCCCTCCTGCCCAACCCTTGTCCTGGCTGCGCTACTTCTCCCGATCTGAGGGGTGTTATGCAAGGGATGCAGAAGGCTGATATCACAACAGATTTGGTTACTCATTCCAATTATATAAATAAAAATACATTTAATCATTCTTAAAGGAATCCACGTCTCCAATAAAGGGTGTTTGTATACATGCCCAGATTTCAGCTTTAATTTTTTAGATCCCTGTTTATAATATGTGTGAAATGTTTGGAAAAAAATTCCTTGGAAGCTGTTTATCTTATGTTGAAGAAGCATGTCAGGATTAAAAAAAGGCTGCTTTTAAGTTAAGAGTTACAAGAGTTTTATCTCATTGTATCTGATATAATCGTAAATTATTATTCGAAATGTATGTTTGATCAGATCAGGAGAAGCAGATAAGGGATTTATATTTGTACAAGAACTTCTAGCATGATATTTATTTGCTGGCTTTTGACTTTTGATTCAAGGCCCACAATGTAACATTTTCTGAGCTGTTTTTGCTTAGCTAAGAAATCAGGATTAACCCCAACGTGTTATATACATTTCCATGAGTCCCTCACTGTGGTATTCTTGCATTTTTATGTCTTATCATCTTGGTGGAATGATAAAAGGAGGCTCCCAGCGGGTCCTTTAAGCATGTTGATAGAAGGTAATGACATTCTCTATGTATCATTTACAAATATGGTGCTTCTTTTGCCTCCTGCTTTCCATCACACACAGCTGTGTATGGGACACTGCTTGTGTAACATGTCCATCAAAGGCGAGAGGACAAACCAGACCACCAGGAGTTTGTTTAATGGGACGTCTCCCCAGCTACTTAGCTTTCTGTAATCAGCATTAAATACAGAGCACTGGCAACCAACATTTATGCTGTTGCATGACTTACACACAAACGGTTTACTGATTAAATCTGTAGAACTGGTAAACCAGTCTATATCTTATGTGGGGTATGTGCTGGGTGGCTGTTAGCTTCATATACAGTCACAGTTAATTCATCTCTGCTGATGAATAGTAGTGTATGCACCATATTTTTAAAGAAACTCCAAGAATGATCTTTATTTCACATTTACATTGGTCCAGCTTGGACCAATTTAGGCACAGTATGTATATCCCATATGTGAGGGGTTGCTGGAGAAGCTGACAACTACTGTGGTAGTTAGCACTACTACAGTGATAGCTGTGATCTTCTGGGTCCCGCTCAAATTCTATGCGAGCAGCTGTCCCAATGCACAAAGACCACAGGGGGTCGCTCTTTCAGCACTGCTTCCATTTATAGAATGCCTTGTTTTTTTCAATGAAAAATGAAACACTCAACAAATTCCAGTAGCCATGACATCACTCAGTTGTCCCAGTTGTTGGCACTTTCTCCTATCCCCTGCAGCAGCCGCTTACTGACATAGGGGAGCCAAAGCTGCCGGATCACATGACTGGACCGGAGTGGAGAAAAAATAGGTTTGTACACACATTTTTTTTTTACAGGGTAGGTAGGATAGGTAGGAGGAGGGGTGAGGGAACATTTTTAAGAATAGGTAAGTTAGGCATTTATTCCTCTTTAATTTCAGATCCTGCCAGTAATAGCACTTCCTGTTTCAGAGTGACAACTCTAAGCTGTTGGATTGCATTTAGCGAGGCATTGTCAGCCTGCTGTGCGCATTCCTTCAGTTAGTCTTTGGGCTGCCTTTCACATCAGCAGGAGGCATGGGGAGACCTAATAGGCAGCCAAATGGCCAAATGAAGGAGCACTTATTGACAGGCTGACAATGTTGCTGACCATGGATTGCAGGAAAGAAATTTGCACGATTCCCCCATGAACACAGACAGTGTTGACAAGGGAATCCCTCCTGCAGAGCAATTGTCTTCCCCGGGGGGGGGGGAGTGGGCAGTACAAGCCGCCCCCGCCAGGGGAAGACAGTGATTATCGCTAGCGGCCAAACAGCTGCTTGCGATAATCGCATGCAAATCCAGCAGGCTGGTTGTATTTAAGCTGCTCGATCAATCAACTTGGTACATTCAGCCTGCCCATTAATGGTTGGAATCTCCGCTGGTTCCTGCTGAACTGGCCAAAATTTGAACCATGTATGACTGGCCTTAGCAATTAGCTTATCATGATGTGTAAAGAAAAATTACAACCTGTTATATCCGACAACTTCAAACTAATTTTATCCTGCATGAAAGAAAACTGTTTCTTTTCTTAGCAACCAAACTTCCTTTGGAGCTGTGTTAGGAAAGCGACTTTAGGGTTTTCAATAACAACCATCTTGTGCTTTTATGGAGGATCTCAAAGAGTTTAATGTGGGGGTAACATTGAATATACACTATGCAAGCAGACACATGGACAATGAAATCCTTATATACAGTACTTTGATTGTATATACTTGTTAAATGAGGTTTGATAAGAAAATTCTGAGCAGTAATTACGTATATTGCAATCTATCTCTGTACATCAGTATTGACAGAATAAGTCGGAACTTCAAACTCTTTTAAAGAACTAGAACTCTTTCTTCGATCTTCCTTTCTTTCTTTAAATACTGTAGATTGATACTTCTGAACTCTTTCTTCGATCTTCCTTTCTTTCTTTAAATACTGTAGATTGATACTTCTGTATGCATTTTCTCAAACTCCCCCTGACAAAAGTTGGGTGGTCCCCACCGTAAATTAAAGAATAGTTTAGAAATATCTGACTTTTTCCCACTAATACTGTAATGAATTATTATCCCAAGCAGCTGAAAGGTTTCACGTACAGCTGTCCCATACTAATGTTTGACTAAAGGATTGTGGATGATGACATAACCAAACAGACTTAATAAAACATAGATGTTTTAATACATTTTTGTGATAAACACTGCTTTGTGGCTGGATTGCTCCTGATTGATTGTGACATATTTTGCTTTGGCCAAATGTAATATTTTATCAAAAGGATATATTTTTACAACTTAATACCTATTTCATTTTTGGAAATTAGAAAAAAAAAACTAGTGGTAAAGAGGGTGCAGAACTTATTACTTTTTTTTAATTACTAACTATATCCCCACAGTGTATATGTACCATCACTATATGAATGTCATGGTGACCACTATTAATAGAAGACAAAGCAATGAGAAACCCAACAGAAAGGTCGTCCCCCAGTCAGGAGTATTGTGGAAGTCCTCACCTTCCAACCTGACAGTGGTTACAACCCTTCCACACTGTATCCAAAATTTTGCCCAGCATTCTATTTGACATAACTTTTCTGCTTTATAAAATAAGTAACCCTAACACTTTAATTTTTGGTGGTGGACTCACTAAAGGCAAATAGACTGTGCACTCTGCAGGTGCACTCATTTTCCCCAGAGCGGTAAATCTCTGCTGATTTCCATTATCCAATCATGTGCAAGCAAAATTGCTTTTTTTTTCAATTTTCCTTGCACCTGATTGGGTATTCGTTACAAAGTGATGCTTCAGAATACTACATTTACTAAGGAAAATGAGTGCAACTGCACTTGCAACGTGCACAGTCTTTTGCCTTTAGTAAATCAACCTCAATGTGGTTTTTGAAAAATGTCACTAATCTGCAATACAATACCAGTGATGCAATACAATATTGTTAACTGGTCATATATCTGGTGCCTATTTAATTAATTAGTTTATAACAGTAACTTGGAATAGCAACTGCAGTTTATCAACTTGCTTCTCTGTTGTATGTTTGAACTTAAAGTGTATTTCCAATGTAATGTTAGGAAGGAAGGAAGAAGTTATGTTTACTGTAATCAACCCTGTCTTTACTGTGAGATCTTAGATTGTAGCCTACAAACATTTACAGGGACAATCTCCTATTAGTATCTCCACCTCTAGAGTGAGATAAAATCAGGTGCCCACTCCCCCTCCCCAAAAGTGTCCTTTCACAAATAGGGGTGGGGAGGAGGCCTTAAAGCAGAACTTCCGCTTTTGGGTGGAGCTCCACTTTAAGGATTGGAAAGCTGCAATATATAACTTATCTTTTGGATTTAATACTGCTTTAACCAGTTGCCAACCGCCCGCCTTGGCAGCAACTTGGCTCGTTACCGCGAAACGCCGTCAGGTGACGGCGGGCGCGAGAACAAATATTGTGAGTGCGCATTCGCGCTCACTGTGTTCCGGGGGAACCAGGGAGCGGGTAGGGCGGACTCTATGTCTGTCAGCTACCCGCGATCGCTCCCTGAGAGTGACAGAACGGGGGTCTGTGTATGTAAACAAGGATCTCCGTCCTGACAGAGGGGGAAGGCATGTGATCGCAGGCTCCCTGTGTATGGGAGCCACGATCACTCCCCTCCCCCAGTCAGCCTAGCCCCCATAAAGTTAGAACATACACAGGGAACACAGTTAATCCCCTTAGAGCGCCCCCTGCAGGTTAACCCCTTCCCTGCCAGTGACATTTATACAGTAAACTATGCATTTTCATAGCATTGATCGCTGTATAATTGCCAATGGTGTCAAAATGGTCCGACATGTCTGCCCCAATATCACAGTCCTGATAAAAATCACAGATCACTGCCATTACTAGTAAAAAGTAAAATAAAAATAAAAACCGCATAAATGAGTTCTCATTATTCATAAACGCGGCAACTTTTGCGCAAACCAATCAATATATGCTGGTTGCGATTATTTTTACCAAAGGAAGAATATAAATCGACCAAAATCGATGAAAAAATGTTGTTTTATATATTTTTTTGGACATGTATTATAGTAAAAAGTAAGAAATATTGTTTTTTTTTTTTTTTGCAAAATTGTCGCTTTTCTTTTGTTTATAGCGGTGATCAGAAATGACACAGAGGTGATCAAATACCACCAAAAGAAAGCTCTATTTGTGGGAAAAAAAGGACCCAAATTTCGTTTGGGTAAAATGTCGCACGACCACGCAATTGTCCGTTAAAGCGACGCAGTGCGAATCGCAAAAAGTGCTCTGGTCCTAAACTGGGAAATCCTTCCGGGGCTGAAGTGGTTAATAAATAATCTTATATGTTCAGCGAGGCAAAAGTCTGTGGTGACAGCTGGTGGGAAAGGGATTTTGCAAGCCGGCCGGCTTTGATAGCGGAGGTGGATGACAGAACTGAAGTGGGAGTTGAACTGGCGGAGGGAGGGGGGGATGAGAGAAGAAAAGGGGGGTTAGTGGATGACTGAAGAGGGTAGTGTGGGGGAGAACTGGTGGGGGATTGTACTGACCAGGAAGTTCAATGTCGGCTGTGTTTACAGTACAGAGGCAGCATTGAGAGGGGAAATTGGCACCACATGAATTTAAATTATTTTATTGATGTTCTTAATTTTTTTTTAGTTCTTTGAGTATTATGTATTCATATGCTTTATTCTTTTACGAGATGTTTCAGTATACAGTAATGTAAATTATATTTTCAACTTCCCTTTCTACATATTTTTCTATATATATATTTTTTGTGCTCTCATATATTTGTCTAATGGCCCTGAGGAAGCGTGAGTCTTTGTTCCCACGAAACGCGTTGGCTTAATCTTTTTTTGCTACTTTCAATAAACAATTATAAATTTACCTTCCAGCTTGCATTCACTGGAAATCAGGCACTCCTTTTTATTTACCTTATCCACATTAATAGAACTATAGTATGTTATTCTGTCTGTTTGATTAAACAGAACAAAGAGTAGAGTGAAATGGACAGTTGAAAGGAATAACATTTTGAGCACAAAATGGGATGATGGAGCTGGGGACTTCTACTAAGATACCTTTCTATAAATATCCGGTCCATTAGTATACTGCACTCTGTTAAATTCTCAATAGGCAAGGGTAGGCAAAAAAAAAGACTTTATATATTTTAGCTTGAATGCATTTTTTTAAATAAATTCTTTATTTAGATAGAAGTAAAGAAGTGTATATGATTAAAATAAGGACATCTATTAAATATTACAGGACGATGAACATGGTAAAATGTGGAGACATCTTTCCTTATATACAATGTTTCCCCAAAAATATGACCGGGTCTTATATTAATTTTGGCAACAAAAGACACAGTAGGGCTTATTTTTGAGGTAAGTCTCATCATGTAGTTTGCATTTGCCCCCTGCCTTCTCTCCCCCTCTCCCTCCCTGCCTGTCAGCTCAGGAGTCATTAGTTAGACATAAGTTAAAATGCTTGTAAAATCCTATAATCCACTATAATACAGGTACTATATAATGTACAATGTGAGGGTTTCTGTAATATAATTGTGCCAAATACCTTCATTGCAGTGCCTCTTTGCGCTTATGTGACCAGCCGGAGCTCTCTTCCCCACTCCGAGCACTGCAGAGGGGGCCGAGATCCCCTGCTGACAGCTGGGAGAAGAGGAGGAGAGCAGCGGGAGGTCAGCTGAGTGCCAAGCGGCGCTGTAACGGAGGTATTTGGCACAATTATATTACAGAAACACTCACATTGTACTTTATATAGTACTGTAATAGAGTGGATTATAGGATTTTATAAGCACTTTAAACTTGGGCTTATTTTTGGGGTAGGGCTTATATTGCAGCCTCCTGGAAAATCACAGTAGGTCTGATTTGCAGGGTAGGTTTTATTTTTGGGGAAACATGGTAGTTACAAAAAACACTATAATAATCTACAGATATATTTATTTACTTCACAACCACACACACACTCTCTGCTGCCAACACTTTATACCTGCACTGCAGCAGTTTTGGGCTTTTCCCTATGACAATTTCTGTATACAAGACGCAAACATTATAATAAAATGCAGCTCAGAAATGGTTAAAATATTTTAATTCTATTCTTAGGGCAAAAAAAAAAAAAAAGCTTTTTTATTTGCTGAGATTCTGGGATGAAAATGTGCTCAAAAGAAGCAATTGGGAGAGCTGAGATCTGAGGCCAGTGGAGTAATAATAATACAAAGCAGCTGTACCGGAATAGCAGATCTTCTCCCAGCCATGGAGAAGAAATGGTCCTACAGCCCAGACCCATACTGACACATGTGCAATGAATCAGTCGTACTGTGGAACAGCTGGCTTCAGTTAGTACGTTCTCTGTCCCTTTGAATTTGACATTCCTCTGATCTTCTCATCTGCTTAGCACATTGCATTCTCATCCCTAAAATTGATGTACTATATTGAAATTAGTAGAAAATAGACAAAGCATGAACTCTGCACCTACAGAACAGCAAGCACATGTGACTGGGATTTTAGGGTCAAAAAACATATTGCAGGGAAAATGGTGAGGTCCATTTTGCTGTCGATGTACTGTATCTATTGCCCTAATAGTCATTTTTTGATTGTTAGCTAGAAGCCTAGATTCTAGGACTTTCCAGTTGCTAAAACATGCAACAATTGATGCAGTCCATGTATGGGTGGCAGATTGGCTATTGATCTCAACCTATGGAGTTCATGCCCATATTTGTTCGCAATAGAAATTTCCAATACATAATAAGTATTTAAAAAAAAATAGTTAAAAATCAAAGCAATTACAGCAGACAACAGAGATTATGATGGAAAATGTGTAACCAGTGTAAAAGACAAAATCAGTGATTTTAATGAAGCTTAAAGTGAAACAATAAAAATGAATAACTCCTTTAAATATAGTGCCTGGGGGGTTCCCCTTAGTTTACCTGTAAAGTGGTGCATCTGTACAGTGTATAGAACCTGCTGCAACAAAACTGAAACTTCTAAAGAAAACCTGCATTTAAATGTACTTGGTGGCTGCAAGCTACAAAAAAAAGAAATAGAAAAGAAACGGCAAGGGATCCCCCTGTACATACCAGGCCTGTTGGGCCATTAACAAGGGGGGCCCAGATCCCAGCCCCCCCCCTATGTAAGTGAGTAAGTGAGTATGAGGAACATTCACCAAAAATGAGTCAAACAGAAATAAAAACACACACACAGTTTTTGATAATTCCTTTATTAAAAATAAAAAACAATATTTGATTGATGCGTCACCTGGTGGCACTACCCACGCACTGGTTGGAAACATCACTGGGGGCAGTGTTACCAGGTGACATCGCCAGATGGCTCCTCCCTTTACCTGTATATGAACTGTCAAACGGCAGAGCCTGCAGTAGGGGGTTAGCCTTCGTTGCGGGCAGAGCTTTTTTTTGGGTCCGGCAGTGGTGTCGGCATCATGATTGATGATGGATCCACATAGGGGGCATTGTTTTTTTTAATTTTTAATAAAGGAATTGTGAAAAACTATGTTTGTGCTTTTTTTTTCTTATTGACAATTTTTTTGGTGAATGAGTAGGAGTACAATTTACCCCTACTCATTCACACATTGAGGGGGCGGGATCTGGGGGACCCCCTTGTTAAAGGGGGCTTCCAGATTCCGATAATTCCCCTGCCTGCAAACCCCCACAACCATAGCCCAGGGTTGTGGGGAAGAGGCCCTTGTTCCCATCTACATGGAGACGTGCTTTGGGGTGGGGGTGCCCCAAAGTACGCACCCATGTTGAGGGCATGTGGGCTGGTATGGTTCAGTAGGCAGGGTGCTCGCTCACCCACCCTTTCCTGGACTGCCGGCTGCATGCTCGGATAAGGGTCTGGTATGGATTTTGGGGAGGACCACGTGCAATTTTTTTTTTTTTTTTGGTGTGGGGTTCCCCTTAAAATCAATACCACGCTGTTTTTTTTTTCACTTTTTTCTATTGCCGGAAACGTTTTTTGTTTTCATTCAGCTGTCAGCGGGGAAGCTCATTGACAGCTGATCACTTATCTGTTGTTAAGGGCGTAAGAGCCGGCTTCCCGGCCCCGCTCCTTAACAAAAGCTATTCACTGTGCCCTGATTGGGTAAAGCTTTGCTCAATCCAGGTTTACCTTATGTTCACACCTATGTGCTTTTTTTTGCGTTTCCGTTTTTCAGAAACGCACTACAGTCCATTTAACATGGTTCCCTATTGTACATGTTCACAACTATGTATTTTTCAGCAGCTGCGTCTTTGCAAAGGGTTGGGGGCTTTTTTTACCGCAGCAGATTACGTTATGCGTGTAATAAACGTAAGTGTTGCGTTTTGCATTTTTTTCCCCTTTAAAAACACTGTATATAGCTGCTTGCTAAGGAGCGGGCCAGGGTCATCAGCAGACCCTTTTGACAATTTCTTTATTAAAAAATGAAAAACAATGTCCCCCCGATGTAGATTCATAGTCAATCACGACGATGATGCCACTGCTGGACCCAAAAAACGGAAAAAAAAGGCTTCGCTCACCTTGAACACTCATGTGGTCTGCCTGCCCCGCCACGTGACATTTCTTAAATAGTTATGGTGGCACCGCCCCCCTGTGACGTCCGCAGCCCAGCATGCACTGATTGATGATGCTCACTCATGCCTTCCCCAGTGGCGGCTGGTGCTAAAATTTGGGGGGAAACAAACCCCCCCAGGTCCACACTCACACCTCTACAGTCCCCCGCACTTAGTCCCTCTACAGTCCCCGCACTCAGCCCCTCCATGGCCCCCCAGCACTCACCCTTCCATAGTCCCACCGCATTCACCCCTCCACGATCCCCCTGCACTCAGCCCTTCACGGTCCCCCACACTCAGCCCCTCCACGGTCCTCCAGCACCTAGCCCCTCCACGGTCCCCCTCGGCTTCTCCTCCCAGCCAACCCAATCTGCCTCCTGTCCTGATTGGCTGGGAGGAGCCAATTAGAGTGGCAGGCTCTAATCATGTAGTTTGAAAAAAAAAACTCATAGAAACCTATGAGTCCGGCGCTAAGCTTGCATCTCCTACATGCAAACTAGGGGGTGGTGCCTTTGCTCCTCTAATGGACCGGCCACTCCTGCTCATCCCTTTCCTGACCTGCCGGGCTGCATGCTTAGATAAGGGTCTGGTATGGATTTTGGGGGGGGCCATCACGCCATTTTTTGCACACATTTTTTAGCTGCAATTCAGTTGTTAAGGACTCAGCAGCCAGCTTCTCGGCCCGCTCCTTAGCAACCAGTTCTATTCATTGCTTTTAAAGGGACATGAAAAAAACACAAAATGCATGAAAAATACATACAAAAACACATAAAAATGTGGGTTTAAAAAGACAAAATGCACTGCAAAACACGCCTGAAAAACAAATCAACCTCAACCGCATAGATGTGAACCTAGACTTAGAATGCACTGTGCAGCGCGCAGTGCATTGTGGGGCACTCGGTGGGTGATCATCTCCCTGCAGCTTTGGTGTTCGCCGAACGGGCAAACAGGCGATGTTCGGGCCAGACTTTTGCATGGCCTGAACCATTCGCCAACTCTAATACTTACTTATATTCAGTAATAAATATGTAACGTGGACATATATTTGCCAGTACTATTTTGGATTTTGAATGCATTAACTGGAAGACAAAGGGATTGATTTACAAAAACTGGATAGAGCTTCCCGTTTTTTGTTTTTTTTAAAAAAAAGCTTAATTGAACAAGCTGAAGTTAGAAGCTGATTGGTTTCTATGCACAGCTGCACCAAATTTTGTACTCTCCAGTTTTAGTAAATCAACCCCAAAGTATTTCTGTACAATGTGTTCAGCCTGTGAAGGAAATTAAACCTGGGGCAGAGACAATTTCCTGCTAATATGTTGTCAAACCTGCAGGGAATAGATGAGGAAAGAATCCAGCACAAATGGATCAGCATTTCATCTCACAGTAAAAAGAAATACAAAGTGCACATGATCATATTTTTAAATCTATTGCCTTGTTTGATTAAGCATATCGAAAGGCAAAACTTATTTTTGTCTTAGAGTGAGGAAGAGCTAGAACTCTTCCAGGTTTTTATTGTTGTGTTCTTGCTAGAAAAACTCCCTCTAGTTTCCTGCTGACCATTGTCACTGGAACTGAAAATGAGGGAAAATCCAAAATATTGAGTTACCACAAGAATAGAATAGAAATGCAAAAATTCATAGGTAACACTTTTTCCACTGTCTAATTAGGTTTTGCACACACTTTGAAAGTGCCCACAGAACAAAAGGTACATATGGCAAAAAAAAAAAGTTTAACCTAACCTAATTTCCAATTATGAAAATTATTTGACCTAACTATTACTGGCTGTCTCGGTGTCAGATAGTTCCCTGTTAATATCAGTAAATTTTAAAACCAAGGGCTTAATTTTTCAACTTCAAACTGTCAACTTCAAATGTCCAATCACCTGCTGGGAAATTTTTCTTATTTAAAACAGAACTAAACCCATCCATTTAATGGTTTCCAAAAAAACAGTTACATTTCAGGCATGCTGGGAGTGCTAACTGACATTTGCTTGTACTCTCAACCAATATGAGAAACCATCAAATGGCTTGTGTTATAACAGCTCACATGTTCAGCACCATGACAGTTGCAGATCTAAGATGGCATCTTCCTTGGCTGTAAAGGATGGTCAGGTTTAGTTCCGCTTTAAAGTGGAACTTTATCAGTAACAACTTAATAAAAAACAATGATCTTAAGCTAGGAACATACATTCCATATTAATAATTATACTACCAAAATTAGTGTGTGCGCTGTAAATTGCCTCCAGCATTACTCTGTTTCTTCTTGCCGAAGGCTTCCATTTTGTTGAAGCCCAGAGCCCCTGAACAACAGTAAATCAAAAAGCGGAACTAAACCCATCCATTTAATGGTTTCAAAAAACAGTTACATTTCTGGAATGCCAGGATTTCTAACTGTCACATTTGCTTGTGTCCTCAACTAAACTCAAACCATCAAATAGCTGCTGTCATAACTGATTACATGTGCAGTGCCATGGCAGTTACAGATCAAACAGAAGTAACTTCCTTGGCTGTAAAGGATAGGAGGGTTTAAATCTGATTTAAGGCTGTCAGAAGATCGGCCTCTACAAACTCAGCATTGACTAAGAATGAAAAATGCCTTCAATGTAGAGCAACTGAGCATGTGCAGAGTAGGATGAGATGGTGTATTACTGGATTTTAAACAGTATAGACACGTATTTTTAATGTTTTACATGCTATACCTGCAACAGGGGCCAGCCTGCAATGATCTAGCAGGACTTAATTTTCTGACTAAAGTTCCACTTTAGGCTGCCCCAAACAGAAGTTCACTTTATTTTTCTGAACTTCCCACTTTAGCAAAGTAGATCCAAATTCTGCAATGCAGGAATAATAGGGACACCAAAGTGCGATAATAGCTGGAATAAGTTCAAGAGTCTGGAACTATACAGCAGGACACAAAGCTGAGCATGATTCATAATTTAGGATCTGTTTTTTTTTTTTTTTTTTTTTTAAGAGAAAGTATCATCAGATGTGAAAATGCTTGTTAATATCCCCAGGGGACTCAATGTGCATAGCACTTTGTACTATTCAAATCTGTGCAGTGGTTTAAAAAAAAAAAATTGTTTCTGTTTGTGCTGGCTGTAGCTCAGGGTTTCTTAATTCCAGTCCTCAAGGCGCACCAACAGGTCATGTGTTCAGGCTCTCATTATTTTGCACAGGTGATTTGATCCGTTTCACTGCCTTAGTAATTATCACAGCTGTTTCATCTGAGGGAAATCCTGAAAACATGACCTGTTGGTGAACCCTGAGGACTGGAATTGAGAAACACTGCTGTAGCTCCATCTCAGGCTAAAACCCAATTTAAGGGCACTCGTGTGGGGGGAGTTTCAGCCAGCACTGAAATCGGCTGCCCTTCTTCATTCTGCAGCCCTCTAATCTTGCAATCCTGTGCCTCGTACACTCTCTTCTGCCAACTTACTTGTATAAAAAATATTTTATTGTAAAATAACTGATAGACAAGACTGATCTCAGACCCAGCCGCCAGCTATTTAGGGGAGAGAGACTACAGTGTTAGCTGTTGGCTTATGTTGCTGTGAATGATGGTACATTGGAGAGGAGATCCTTCATGCTCAAAAACACAAGCCCACAACAACACATGCCAGCTGCTACACTAGTCTCTCTCGGACATCTGAGCTCAGAACCGCTCACCAGCTCCTCAGGAGATAGAGACTAGAGTAGTAGCTGGTGGATCATGTTGTTGTGGACTAGCGTTTTTGTGAATGACATTATTCATAGCAACACAAGCTGACAGTTACTACTCCAGTCCCTCTCACCTGAATAGCTGGTGGCTGGAAACTGTGTGTAGGCTCAGTAGCTCTTTTTTACTACAAAGAAAGTGGCAGAGGAAAACAGTTAAGATACAGGGCTGCAATATTACATAGCAGATTTGCAGATGTTTCATCATACAGCTTTCAGAGAAGGTGGGAGCAGGAGTTGTGCAAACTTTGTGTTCACTGTCTGTCACATCCCCCTTTCCTCCTAGGTTATAAAACTCATCTCCTTGTGAGCAGCGTGGTCGGAAGGTGGTAGGGGGCTATCTGATCGTGCTGCTTAGCAACCACTGCATTTGAACAGGTCCATGTGATATGTGTCCTGGGTCCCCTGACAACAAAACATTTTTGACAATACTTTTTCTTTAACTACTTGACCTCTGGAAGATTTACATTTCTTCATGACCAGGCCATTTTTTGTGTTACCTTAACTAACAATTGTGTGGTCATGCGGTTCTGTACCCAGATAAAATGTAAGTCCTTTTTTTCCCACAAATAGAGCTTTCTTTTGGTGGTATTTGTATTTTTTATTTGGTGCGCTATAAACAAAAAGAAGTCGCACAATTTTAATATATATATATATATATATATATATATATATATATATATATATATTACTTTGTGCTATAAAACATATCCAATAAAAAAAATTAAAAAAATCAAAATTCCTTCATAAATGTAGGCCAATATGTATTCTACTACACATTTTTGGGAAACAAATCCCAATAAGCATATATTAATTGTTTAAAAGGTATAGCATCAACAAACTATGGGATATTTTTATTTATTTTTAATTATTTATTTATTTATTTACTAGTAATGACAGCGATCAGCGTCTTATAGCAGGACTGTGATATTGTGGCAGACATTCTGGCACTTTTGACACTTTTTGGGGACCAGTGACACTAATACAGTGATCCATACTAAAAATGACTGTCACTGTACTAATGCCACTGGCTGCAAGGGGTTAACATCAGGGGCGATCAAATGGTTAACTGTGTGCCTAGCCTGTGTTTTACTACAGTGTGGGAGGTTCTTTTACTAGGGGAAGACATGGATCCTTGTTGCCGCTTTGCAGAGACACAGCATCCATGCCTTCCCACCTGTCAGAACAGCGATCTGCCTTGTTTACATAAGCAGACCACCGTTCTGTCTGTCTGCAGGATAATTGGAGGGTACCAGTGGACATCCAGTCTGCGGTACCCGCTGATCGGATCCCGATGTGTATACACAGTGGGAGCGAGCCAGAGCTGTGCAGGATCACGTATATATATATATATATATATACACGATCCTGTGCACAGCTGCCGCCCTGTAGCAGTAAAACAGTGGTTAAAGCTGATGTTTAATTTGCTTATATTTTACCTTCCTCTCCCCACATCAACAAAGTACAGTAAAACCTTGGATTCCGAGCATAATTTGTTCCGGGTACGTGCTTGTAATCCAAAGCACTAGCATATTAAAGCAAATTTCCCCATAAGAAATAATAATGGAAACTCCGATGATTCGTTCCACAACCATTTATTCATATAAAAATTATTACAGCAATACAAAATACAGTATAAAGTGTACTGTAAAAATAAAACAAATTAACTTGCACACTGCCACGATCTGAAAATCGGCATGACTTTTCCAGACAACTTTGAGGCAAATTCTGGGCAACTTTGAGGCAACTTCGAAGCAACTTCAGGTAATGCCTGGGTAGACTTCCTGCAATGTCGGATCCAAATCACATCAATTAAGATAAGGATCCGACTTGGAGGCAACTTTCATTAAAGTCTATGGGCACATGTCAGATAGAAGTTGCCTTAAAGTAGTACAGGATCTTTTTCTAAAGTCGGAACCACCGCTATAGTGCTAATTAAGACAACGCTCATTGACTAAAATGGGATTTCACATGTTACGTGACTTGGAGTCTCACAAGTCGGATCCCAAGTTGAGGCAGTGTGAACCGTGCCTTATACTCAGCTGTGATGTGACGCTACTCGTATTGCAAGACTTCGCTTGTTTATCAAGTTAAAATTTATTTTAAAATATTGCTTGTCTTGTAAAACACTTGCAGACCAAGTTACTCACAATCCAAGGTTTTACTGTAATTAACATTTTTGATTAAACTTTTCTATTTTCATTACATGCTTTATTTTAGGCCCAGTGATGTCAGTGGGTAGCACATGTTGCATAAAACAGCACATCCAAATCTCTCACTTTCCATTTGTACATTTTAATGCTCGAAGCAGGCCAACACCTATCTTGTTTGAGTTTTGGATAGCCTCGGGAAGAGTAAATCCATCATACTGAATGTTGCAGGATGTGTCTCCGGTTAAAGAGATTTTCTATACCTTCCTTCTAACAGGATGTTAGAGAAATTCTATTTAGTGGAGACACAAACCACAAGTAAAAAGTTAAGGTTATATCCCTTGCCCACTTTGTCTAAAACTATAAAAAATGTCTGCAGCTGGGCTTTTATGAGTTTTATTGAGCTGCTATCGCTTGTAAGGCAGCAGCATGTAATGAAAGCTGTGCTTGTACACATCTGTCATTTCTTCTGTATAAATAGTTTAGCTTCAGCCCAAATACTTTAAATTTACTGCTGATAGTGGAAAGTAGGGGAAGTTAGTGCCTGTTTATACTCAGAGATTCTGAGGAGCACTGTGGCCAGTAGGACGAAGATGTGTCTTTATTACTCAAACTTTTTCTTCATGTCCTCACAACTTCTAAGAGCTCATCACAGCCAGAATATTTACTGATCAGTGGAGTGGATTAGTATCACAAATTTCCAAAACACACACAATCTGAATTTATGGTTTTTATTTTATGCATGGATTTTGTAGTCTTTTAAGGTCTTAAATCTAGCTTACTAGACTTATGTCTAATTCAGTACTTGCTCGCAAGTATAAACATCTCCACATCCAACTAACTCCTTGGCAGAGCTCAGCAGCTCTTAAAGTCGAACTCTTGTCAGATATAAAATACACAAATGAATGCAGTTCTGTATTCATTAACACATTAGTGAATGCATTTTTTTATTGACAAGCAGTGTAATTACTTGAATTTGACCTGTTATCAATCCCTGTACAACAGAGCTCAGAGTGGCAGAGGGAGAAGCAGTACAAAGAGCTAATTGGTTGTGCAATGAGAAGTTTTATAGGAGGAGATAGCAGACTGACAGAGTGATAAGCTCCTTACTGTGCTGCTTCTCCTTCACTGTCCAGTCACAGGCTTGGGTTGTGTCCATGGCAGCCTGGGCTCAGAGGAAGTTGGTTAAATCTTTGCCCATCATTCAGTCCAAAAGTCTAATAGAAATTCGACATCGAATGGAAAGTGAAAAGAAAGACATCACCAGATTGAAGCTGAGTATTGTAGCAAACACTGAGCTCTTTACTGTGCTACTTCTCCTTCACTGTCCAGTCAAAGGCTTGAGTTGTGTCCATGATAGCCTGGGCTCAGAGGAAGTTGGTTAAATCTTTCCTATCATTCAGTTCAAAAGTCTAATAGAAATTACAAATGGAATCAAATGGAAAGTGAAAAGAAAGACATCACCAGATTGAAGTATTGAGTATTGTAGCAAGCACTGATTTTAATTTAAAATGTTATTGAGCTGTTTTCTTTTTTTAATTGTAGTTTAGTTTTAGGTGTCTTTGATTCACCATTTACCTCAATTTCAGCTTTTCAAATAAAATGTAAAAATATGTGTTCTTCTCTTTTTTTATATAGTAAATGGTGTATTATAATTGTCTTGAGTCAAACATTCCATATGCAATAAATTTCAAGCATAAATTCTCTTTTTTCCTGCCACTTTCATACTTTACAAGGACATTCCTGGGCAGACAGCGAACATGGGCTATTAGTGACACATTCCAGCCATTAATTTCTCTTTCAAGGTCCTGTAAATTAGAGGTCCATTTGGAAAAGAGTGTTCTATTGGCCGTTTACCATGAAAGCATTTCTAATTTGAGAAGTGCGAATGGTTTGTGCCGGCATGACGGGGCTGAGGTAATGTCACTGTCTGGCACAGGGATCAGGAACAAGGCAAAGTGACTGTGTAAAGACGTGGCACTTGTGGAAGGATAGATTTACTACTGCTCTTATTTAGTGTACAATTCTGTTCACATCCATGCCAGAGACACCAAGAATATTCAATTGTGTTGGAATAAATGCAGATTGAATGGAAACTCAGGATATTCATTTATTTACTTCGCCAATATTAAAATATAGCTGAAATTATTTATGAAATTTGGCTGTAAAGCTAGCAACTTAGGGGTGTAGCATATGTTTCAACAGGATGGAGGGGGAGTGTTGAAACTGCTGTTTGTGTCCTTGTTGGGGAGAATTTTCCTCACATTTTGTCCCAATGGTCACCAAGAAAAAATGCAAGGGGAAATCTCTCCAACAGGGACACAGAAAGTAATAAAACACATTTTAGTACAGTGCAGAACCACTGTCAAGTTTTACTGTTGTATTAAATCCAAATAGGGAAATATTTTGCTAGCTTTACAGCCAAATGTCATAAATAAGTCTTGTCCAAATTAGGAAGCAGGTAACAATAAAAATCCAACAAAGAGATGAAGGCTACCAAAAATTACAGGCTTCAGGGATCTGTATTTAAACTTCATGGTGTAGCTAGTAGAGTTGAGCGAACCCAAACGGTTCAGGTCCGGGGTTCTGGTATTTTATTCCACGTGTTGAAAAGCTGCCAAGGGCCAAGGGCAGCCAATCAACAAGTGTTTCACTGGTTTTCCCTAGAAGCCATCACAGCCATGCCTACTAATGGCATGGCTGTGATTGGCCAGTGCACCATGTGACCCAGCCTCTATATGGGGCTGGAGTCACCGTGCTGCATGTCATATGCTCTCAGGATAGTTTAGGGAGAGGATGCTGCTGGCACTGTGAGGGACAGATTGCAGAACATTACTGAACAATCTGATTGTGGACTAGGGAGAGATACTAGTACTGGGGCTTTGAGGGACAGATTGCACACCTCATCCTGCTGCACAGAACAATCTGACTGGAATAGGTAGAGTCTGTTGCTTTAAGGGAAAGATTATTCTTCTAAAATCATCATCAAGTTGTACAGGGAAAGGTTCCAGCTGTTGCTTTAAAGGAAAGATTAGTGTTCTAAAATCATCATCAAGTTGTACAGGGAAAGGTTCCAGCTGTTGCGTTAAGGGAAAGATTATTGTTCTAAAATCATCTTCAAAGTGCGTGGGAAAAGCCTATTGCAGGGGCATAGAGCCATATTACTGTTCTAAAATCATCTTCAAAGTGTGTGGGAA